>JAZGTJ010008903.1:0-20252 GCA_036877575.1 Botia almorhae | reverse complement strand
GCTGCAGAAGAAGATCGCTCGGTGTTCACCGTCTGTTGACACTTTGGGGAAATCGCTGCACTCGCATCTTCTCGCCCCGACAACAGCTCTGAGTATTTATTAATGCTGTTGACGTGATTTAACGACGCGAAGCATTTAACGTGAGTCATAACTTTTGGGTAGCTGAACATCATGGCCGCAGCTGCACTCATTAGAATGTCCCCTGATTGATTACTTCAATGAATGAACAAGCACTGTACATCAGGTCCAGCTTTCAGGTGCGATATTGACTGTAAAGGAAACGTTTGTTTAACTTTTCGATTTCTGACTCTGTGTGAAGTAGTGTTTGCTGATGCATGCGGCCAAAAGTAATAACCAATATTATGCTATCATAAACAGCAGAGCAGATGTGCACTGATGATGCAGGAGATCTAATGAAATGTGTTTGTTTTCTGAGAGGTCAAGGAACATCTGAAATGTATCTCACACACTCACAGACACACAGCGTCAGATATTACTGCATTTAAAAGATACTATTAATGTTTAATGTTTCTGTTTTGTTGGTGTGTTTTTGTAAACATAACTGTACATAAACATAAATGTACACATACAGTATATGTGTGTGTGTGTTTACTTAACCATATATTGGGGACAAACGTGTACCCACAAATCAGCAAAGCATGTCAAATCTGAGCAAAACCTCCTTTTAAGGTCGTCCTCATTTGTAAAATATAGTAAATGATTTTATTTTTAAATTGTAAAACTGCTGAAAGTTTTTTGTTAGGGCTAGTGTTGGTAAGAGTTAGGTTACTAAAGTCTATGGAATGTCCCCATTTTGGTAGAGGTGTGTGTGGATTGTTTATTAAAGCGCTCTTTGCACAGTTCCACATCTCTTTATTGAGGTCATAGGTTTGGTCACTCTTGGCTGGCATGAGCTCACAGCTTTGATGGTTTATTCATTACCATCATCTGGCCTGAAAAACTTGTAATTGACATTTTTATTTCTGGTTACTTCTGCCCTTCATTTCCATCTTTTGCTAGTCAGATTTGTGAGTATACTGAGTGTATATGCTTGAGTTTACTGACTGTCCAGTGTTTAGTGTTGTTTGAGATAACAAGATGCAGAATTTCAGTTCAGATATGAGGTAATACGATTAACACGGTACAAAACTACACAAAGAAATTCATGCAGTAACTGCAGTGAAAAAAACGCATCACTTTAATTTACAAATTTACAATGAACTTTTGACTCTCGTGTACGACTGATCAGCACTCTGTTACTCTGTTTGTTGTGTAACAGTGTTGAATTTCTTTCAATTGACCAAATTGAAACACTGAGCAATGTTCGATGCATTTCAATGCATAAAAAAGAACACTTCCTGTCGTTCCAGTTCTACATCCTGTGGGGTGTGGCTTATGCTCAATTCAAATTTCAACTCATGAATTAAGAGTCAGTTGTTATAATTCTGAATATCATCCAGGCCGCTGCCCACACGAAGACGGCACCCTAATAACAACACAGTCGCCAAGACAGTGAATCTGTTAAATCCAAGCTGCTTTACAAGACTGACTGAATCTACATGAAGGATACAGACTCTCCTGTATCCTCTCCTGGCTACTTATAATTGATAAACCTCTTGAGAAAGAAACCTGGGGACAGGATGAAGATCAGCCAGGAGGAAATTGATTGAGCTCATAAATCCAGTTAGACCGGCACCATATTTTATTAGCGCTACACTGGGGTTCGACTTCCTGCTGAGATTTAACAAACATCCATGCTGTGTGCGTGCGCATGCACGTGCAAGCGTGTACGTGTGTGTGTGCGCAAGCGTGCGCCTGTGAGAGCATGCGCGTGTGTGTTTGACTGTTTGTGAGTATGTGTGCATCTTGGCTCGGTTTCCATTTGTTTGCATCCTTGCGGCTGCATTATACACATTCTAGACATTTGCGTAATTCTCCATAAATAGTGAAATGACATTCAGAGATTTTCGATGCAGAAATGCATGATGCACCTACGCCGTTGTCTGCAACCAAAGGCATAAAATGTCATAAAAGAGCACGTTTTATTTTTTAAGTTCTACTAACGTTACTGGAGGACTGTTGGATAACTGCGAGAGAACTTTTACAGATTGTTAGCCAACGTTCTGGAAACTTTCCCATCCGTCTGAACATTTGGCAAAAAAGCGTTTTTAATCTAGGGCCGGACTGCACTCAAAACAACGAGAATGTAAAAACCTTGCAACGCCTCGCACAGTTCGCTCTGCAGGGAAAAGCAGAGAAACAGCGAGTCTGTTTTATTATAAACAATAGTAATATCATAAAACAAAGGATGTGTGTTAGAAGCCAGAGGATTTTCGTGTGAATCACCCAAAACGTGGCATCCAATTGAATTAATGACCTGTTCCTGCAGGAGAACTCTTGTTCAAAATCCTTTTAGTAGCTCTCAGGAAATGGATGAGTCCAGTAGGTTTTAATATTTAGGTTACCTCACGGCTCACTGCTTTCCATCTTATAAGCATAATGAGATTGCCCACAGCTTGCAAGACACCAAGAATAAACATATTTACCCTGATGGTGAAGTATGGACAGTAAAGAGAAATGTAGTCTGTAAGAATGAATATTTATGTCGCATTGTCTTGCCTGTGAGAAGAAATTGCAACTGTACAGTACCTGTATATTCAATGCGCTTTTCATTTTTCAGTCGCTTGCAGTACAAGATGGTTGTAAATCGAATTTTGTTGCTGTGTTTTGTGTATATAAGGGACTTGACACGACTCATGCAATGACCCGAGTGCAGTTTTCATACTAAACCGAAGCATTTCCTGTTCAAACAGGAAGTTGGGCGGGAACATATTTTACATCTAGGCCTTTCATAGGAAGTTTTAGACTGTAATGATTGGACGAACATTTTTTTGGTCCTGCGTCTTCTACTGAAGATTTATATTTATAAATATTTATATTTAAACAACTAGCATTTTCAACTAGCATAACAAAAAATGTTTTTAACCTCGGGTTGCGTCAGGAGCTGGTAACCAACCATATATTTCTTGAGGTTTTCTTGTGTTTTTCATTCCTAAAGGTGACGTTTCAACGGAACGGTATGCAGCAAATGTACGTGTTGACTGACAGATATCACTGAAGTGTATATCTCCTGAAATATCACACCTGCTTTTGGACAGCTCTGACTGTTGTAAACAAACCAACAGAAAGATGTGATCTGCTCACTCGGTCAGACTCTTTGTGTAGCCAGACAAAAGACAAAAAACAGAAAGCCTGGAGAGTCGGTTTATTGTGCAAGAATGTGTATTATTATTATTTTTATTTTCATACTGTAACTGTTGCATTAGAAAACTGAAGTCATATTTCTTTCACAAGGTCAGGACACTGTTTGGGTTTATCTGTTTTTTTACACGAGTTACATTAAGATGACCCAGTGTTGTTCCTCTGTCTCAGAACAGTCTCTGACCGTCTCAGAGTGCATGTGTAAAAAATGGCTTTTGAATCTGTTCGTTGTTGTTTGGATTACTGTGTGATCTATTATCTATCTATAGATCGTCTTTTTTTGCAGAAAAGCTTTGACTGATTTTCTACTTTTGAGTCCCACTGCCAGATAGCTGAATTTTGTTTCGCACAAACATAAGTGTGACTCCTTGATGACTTTTTTTTGTGAGAAACAGCGAGTTATTTCTTCATTACTTGAGTCAGATTACACTTTCCCTGAACGTTCTGCTTGTCCCCGTTTATAGGATTCCAAGTTCATTCATGAATTTAAAGTAAGTGCTTTAATTAGTTAAAGATCAGCCATCAACACGCTGGAGACTTGTTTGGTTATCAGCACTGAAGAACATCCACAAGATGTTCTGTAGATCCCGAGATCGAGAGACACTGAGCTGCGTGTGAAGGTTCAGACATGAGTGATGAGGAGCTTCATGGAGAACAACATCAAAGCAAACTTGGCAAGAAGCCACGATTAAAATAGGAAGAAACATCTAATGAGTCTCCCAGGACCTGCCTAGCGTAAAGATCAGGAGATGTTCTGCAGCTCTGGGGAGGAAGTGACAGGAGATTGAGGGCATTAAAAGGGAAAGAGCAGAACAGATCCTCTGAGGATCTTCGTGGCATCTAGCCTGAGGCTGTACCTCCTCTGCAGAAGTGACATGAGAAGCGAGTCAGATATGTATGAAGGGAAGGAGATACGGTGGTCTGATGGGCAGAAGGATAAAGCCACACGAGATCATCTCACACACAGTGAGCTGAACCGATCAGCCCTGGACATCTTATATATCCAAAATACTGCCGGCTGGTAACTGCATCCAGATTAGATATGATCAATGATTGTTGGGTTAAACACATTTAGATGTGAGCTGTGGAGTGTGGAGTCAGTATTCTAACTGTAGGATGTTTGTGGTTGCCAAGCAACATAACTGGTTGACACATTAATACAGAATGTGAGGTTACAGGTGTGAATTTATAGGCACCTGTAAGCTCCCTTTTTTGTGGCATTTTTAGACTTTCATTTGAGTATCATCTAGTCCTTTTAATAAACAGTTTCCCAAAAAAAGTTACAAATAAAATTTCTGTCGCTAATTTGCCTCTTCCCAATATTGTATAATTTTTGTATTACCTGGGCTTAATTTTGTATTATTGTACGTTTGTATTACCTGGGCTTAGAACAACACAGAAGTAAGAAATGACAAAACTGGGATTAATTTATTAACTGAGTGTTATTTATTGATTTATTTACTATTTACTTTTTCAAGTTTTTTGTAGAAGAACTTGTAGAAGAGATAGAGGATGAATATTAGCGCTGCTGGGATCTTCATATGTAAACCTTCACCAAACACCAAACAGCCTGTGCAGGTTTCCAACCTTTCAGCCTCTTTCCCAGCTCTGTTGCTGGCCGATTTCCCCTGCCTGGCCTGTACACACACACACACACACACACACACACACAACACACATTCATGCAACAACACTATCAGCCATTCCAGGCATGTAGACTCAGCACAATGTAAATTATTCAGCCGGGCTCGCTGGAGGCTGCGAGCGAATCATAAATCGAGACAATCTGGGGCTTTTTCAGAGGGGTGATCATGGCTAAACGAAGCTAAACGTCAATACAGGAAACCCTCACAACCCTAATACTGCCAAAACAGACCGAATCAAACGGTTCATGCTAGCACAGATCTCACTGCATGTTTGGGCATCTGTTCTTCTGAGCTGTGCTTCACCTCGCGTTGGTGTAGATTACAACTCTTGGCAGGGCTTCAAAGGTTAACCCACACTTTTGGACACAAACCAATCCCATGCCTGGCTAAATAACTTTAATTATGTATGGCTTCTGGGCCGGAGAAAGCCAGCGTTTACCTGAAGGACTTCCTCTTCACATTTGACCGCGCATTTAGTATTTTGACATGAAAATCCCGGGAAAGCTCTCTTGGCTCAGTAAAATGAACTGGGAATGAGGAGAAGCTTGTACATTAAAGGGGTGTTTGTTCAAGGGTAGATTGCCGAAAGGGTTTTGTGTTGTATTGTGTGTCGTGTTCCACTTTGAACCAAATTGTGTTTATACAAAGAGAGGAAGGATTTTTTTATAACAATAGACTGGCACAGTTTTATATTCATAGAACAGGAATCGGTTTATGCATTTTTGATAGATTGTGTTATGAACTGAAATGAAGACAGACGAATGTTTGTAATTTAACACAAAACACATTCTGCGTTGCATTTGTTGCGGAAGTCTCGGCGTGGAAAGTAAGTCTCGTTTAATTTAAATAATTAACGTAGCATTTTCCCATATCAAAACGTTTGCAGATAATGAATACAATTTTTTTTTAAGTGCCACTTGCCTTTTAGTATTTAGTGTAGCGTACACTATTCAATAAAATGAAATAGAGACTGCGAGCACTGGGTAGTTTCGTAAGTGCTAAAGTAAATTAAACTGACAATTTAAATTGATCCTGACAGAAAACCAAATTTCACAGTTATTCTGTCAAATTCGTCCTAGCTGAGTGAGAAAGCTGTTTAAATGTTTTAAACTCTGAGACGGGCATGTGGGGTTGTTTTTTTTACGTTTTTATTTTTGCTCGACAGGGCAAACGTTAGAAAAACATTCTTACAATCTTAAATGGTTACCTGAGTTTGTATAATCTGTGGTATTGAGTGAATTAGGTTTATAAGTGCCACTTCTGTCACTGTGTTTTTTAGTCTTGTGTTTTTTGTAACGGTAGCAGTTATTATTTGAGGTACAAGGTGTTTTGGTAACTGTAGAAAGTTTGTTTGCACCAGGTAAGTTATACCTTAGCCAGGGCAGGTGCCATATTCATATTTATTTATTTTAAATCAAATATATCGTCATGACATTTATGATTGTCCACAGAGCTTAAAGAGACTTTTAAATGTTTGTTGTTCTGTTTTCCAGTAACAGTTTTCCACTCTGTTCCAGATCTGTTTACACGCCAACCGCACACAATGAGCAGTGACAAAAGTCAGAGGGAAGAGGCCTCAAAAAAACCTCAATGTATCTCTGATACTGGCCGTGCTTTATTTCCACCTCTCAGTGCCAGTTAATTAACGTTTAATTATTGAAATATAAAAACAATATCACTTCACGCCGTTTTATAATTGCTCCGACACAGATGGGACGGGGGCTAATTGGTTTTCGGTTGTCTATTTCGTTTGCTGTTGTACATGCAAGCACAATGAAATTTCCTCTGTTGCTCTCTTGGTTCCAAATGTCAGCCCCTCCCACCCCTGTCTCAGAGCTGATTTCCCCCGACTCTTCTGTGTGTGTATATGGGCTTCTGTTTCTCTGGACACTGATACTGTTGACGGGCAGGGCTGTTTCAGCAGAAACCTGCTCATAAATCGCTCTGCTTTCTGATTCACTGACGTTCTGAGGGGGATGTAAATGAAACAGGGCATTTGGGGTGTTGCGCGTTATATAAAGTGTTACAAAATTAACAAATATATATTCAATACATCTGTGTTAGAAAGAAAAGTTCTTGCTTCTTTAAATAGATTTCCAGGGCATTATTACCGTTATGAGTTAAAAACAAATTCGGATAAATTGACTGTTAGCTTACAAACATTTTCAATACGAGCATTTATGGTTGTATATAAAATCAAATCGGCATGAAATATCATAGTGTAGCTGTTTTAAACAACACTTTTTAACTGAACACGGAAAAGTTGTCATTTTGTTTTAGCCGTTTTGTTTTGGCACATTTTGGTCATTCGTTTACTTGAAAACAGCGTTTTGGGGGCCTGTAAACACAAACTTTTGACTCAAATGGGTTTTTAATGGTTTTGAAAATGACACTGTTTTTATCTCCTTGTAAACTAGAACAATTTGTGAAAATGATCATATCGTGTGCATGCGTTGTTGTGTTGAGTTTATCTAGTGACATTGCCAACTACTGCCTTGCTTTGCATAATACTTAAAATTCGCTAAAATTCGTTGTTGTCTATACGTAAAGAACACAAAAGAAAATCTCAATAAAATGTCAACAGTCAGATATTTTTATATTACATGACTTTATTTGTCTCTTAAACCATCACAAGGTGGCTAATTTAGGACTGATCCATGTGTCCTGTATCTGTAAACTCACTCACAACCTCAGATGATTCTCTGAGACAACAGACCTCCAGATTGGGGCACAGCTTGTGGGAGAGGCCCTCACACACACACACACACACACACACACACACACTGAAGACCAGTGATGCAGACGCTTCTGAACCGAACTGCCGCCACACTTCATGGGTCTTGTCAACAAACCAACAAAACATCTGTCATTTTATTTGCCTCAGTTTGGCGAGTTTGATGCCTCCACTTTCACGGTTTAGTGACAGCACAGCGCTCGCCACCTGGAGACGACTCACGCTTTAAATTTTTAAACGGGGATTTGTTAAAAAGACTTACACTTAAAAGAAAAACATTTTTTTCTTGGGGAACTGGGGTCACGATGTCCCCCAGGAGAAGAATTTAATTCGGATGACTGTGAGCAAGTTTTCTTAACGTATATTGTAGCATTTCATTTTCGTAGCTGAACAACGATAACCTAAACACTGAATGGTTTACTTTCTACACAGCAGAACTGGATTTATCTTGCTCTTTTGGTTCCCAAATGACCTTAGCTTTCCTTAACGTTGATACAAGCATGGTTACTAGTGGATATGACCAGTTAACTAATCTGTTGTTGTTGTATCCTAGCAGCCTCGTCTCTCTCCTCTGTGAGTAGCTGAGATGCGACATGGATCTCCGAGCAAATCTGTCGCTCTAAGGAAACCAAACAGAAAACGTGAACATATAGGAGATGATGGCAGAATGTTCCCCTCGCCTGGCTCGTCAACTTTTCCAGTTCAAATGCAGTATTTACACAGTGTTTATGTAGTTTTCTCCCACATCAAACGAGGATTTATCATCAGAACTTTTACTAGGTTGTAACCGAATATTACTGGGCCTCCTGTCTCAATAAAAGTGTGTAGCCACGCCACTGCTGTGTGCTACACGAGGCAGGAAGTGAATACAGATCAGCTGCTGATATTGTGGGAAGTTTTATGTTTCGGACCCCGTCAGACTCACTTACTCAAACTATACGACCTGAGTGAGACTCTTAACTGTGTGTCTGAACTCTGTATCACTTTGACTCTGATTTTAATGGCAGAAGACAACTTAGTTTTCCTAGCAACAGGAGTTCCAGATTCAATCCTCTCTGCTTATTAGATCTGTAACCATCTATAGGTGCAATACGTTTTTATTGCCTCTGGCCACCTAAATGCATACATCGTTTGTTCTCCAGAACAGCACAAAACACTTTGTTTGAAACTTTAGCCCCGCAATGGGTGACATTGGTGGATGTTATCTAGTTAATAAGTTAGATCAGAAGCAGATTTTATTCTGTGTAAACTGAGCTAAAATGAAAACCACTGCAAGAGCGTGTTTGTTATTCCACTGTATATAAAGTTGATGTTTTAAACGGTAATGGCACTTCATTAATCGCAAAAGTTGCAGATTTACTTTTGTTTTTCCTCATCTGTGCGATGTAAATCTGGACAGCTGTCTGCATGTAACCGCAAGATGTGGCGCGGCAGACACACAGATCTGTAGCCGCACTGGAAGCGCTATACGGGCCGCGGGCAGCTGTCGGTGTCGTAACTTCACGGGCGTTAATTGTTTCACCGCTGTCAGCGCGACTGCCTCCGCTCCGCTTGTTGAACCCCGGCCAAGCCGAAGCCCATCCGCCTTGGAGAGCAGTCGCTATGTAAGAGTTTCAGGGAACTATGAGCGAGGTGGCAGCCTCAATTTTAGAAAACGTCAATCAATAACTGATCTGAGTACATTTTCAACGCTTACGTGTATGCAAATGAGTTCAGTTTCAGAGTAAGTTTCATAGATGGCGTTTAAACAAAGCAGTGACTTTGGTGTGTAGCTCGCCCTGTGCTGTTTGTGCTAAATATAAAATGAATATATGATTCACAACTTGTAGAGGTAATGTAACTTATGCAACGTCACACCTGTAGTTTTGAGTGACGGATGATTAAACCCCAGTAAATATAATATTCTGCAGATGTATAAGCACACAATTATTGGAGCATTGTGTTGCCTAGCACCCTAGTAACCATGTAGCAACACACCAGATATCATTTAGAACACCATAGCAACAGCACACAATAGCAACGCTCTGGTGACTACCCACAACACCCTTGTGTTGCTAAGTCTTACACGAGCAAGAACCACTCGTGTTTTCTTGAAGAACATGTACCGATCTTGTGTCTGGTGTGATGTAGGTGGAACACAGAAACCGTGCGCTTAGAACGTGTAAAACATTCATGATCCTGCAGTGATGAGGAGATGTGCTCAATAAGATACACGTTTGCCAGCCATGACCTCTTCATGAACTTTCCTGCAGCTTTCTGGCGTCAGTTTCCAGGCAGTTGTACAATTGTTCAGACTCCGTACCGTGCCACATAAATTGGTCTCATTTAGACAAACGCATGTTGTTTTCACATACAGATGGATTGTGTACCTGTGCGCGCGCGCCTCTGTGTGCTTTTATCTTTGTGAGGTCTAGTGTGACCAGTTAAAAAGTAAAGACATTTTGGCCAGTCCTCACTTTCTACCTCGTATTTAAAGACCTGTTTGAGAGTTTAACCTGGTTTTAGGGTTAAGGTTTGAAGTTAGTTGGGATGATTAAGGTAGGGGGCTAGAGATTGTATCGTGTCAGTGAATGTGCTCACAAAGATAGCTGTACAAATGTGTGTGTGTGTGTGTGTGTGTGTGTGGTTGCCTAAATAAAAGAAATTGAATTGCTATACCTCGGCATAGTTAGTCTAGGGTTGGGCATAGGTTATTGAAACACACCCACACACATATATGAAATATGCCACGTTTTGGCTTTGCTCAGTCAGTTCACTTAGACTAGGAGCTTTTGTTAACCATTTTGTTAGTTTGGAGGGGCACTTGACGGACAGAAATTACAGGCTGGTGCTAATGATGAAGCAGGAAATAGCTGTGCCACTCAGACCTCAGCCAATCAGAATCCACTCTGTGTGACACCCCATAATAATCCATTGTCATTGTGGGATTTAGACATGTCAATGAACAAGAACCACATAATGATAAATGACATTTTAGGTTGTTTCCATAGATTTAAACCACTGTCACTTATTAACAAAAGACAGTATTTGGAAGCTTAGCATTGGCAAATCAATATAGTACATGTGTTTTATTTATATTTAAATGAAGTCATTGGAAATGATAAATTGTTGTTTGTAATTTCTGGTTTGGGAAAGATATAGCCAACTCTCCTCCGCGGACATGTTTGTTTGTTTCTCTCTCATGTTGGTCTGCCTTGTTTTGAGTGTCACCCACTCATTTTCCTCAGGAAACATCGGCGGAGAGAGGAATGAGGAGAGATGTTTGCCGGAGATGTCAGTTCGCCAGAAGAGGGCATTCCGATTCTGTCTGACAAAGTTGTGGTGCGACAGGCAGTCGTGGTTAACCAACACAACCCTGCCGCATCTGTGCTGTCGGGAAGTGTGCGGATGAGGAGAAACGGTCCTGATGGAGCAGAACACACTTCCAAACTGTATTCCATGAGTGCGCTGCTGTAGGAGCGGATTAGAAACCTCAAAGACATCAACACACTGATTTATTTAAAACGATTCAAGGATTTGTCTTCGGCAAGCATCATCCATTCTGGACAGACAGAATTTGCGCAGTGTGCCGCGATGGAATATCATGGAGCGGAGGCTGGGTAATGCTGGGATTTCCATAAGTTTGACTTGCGGTAGATATCTTGGATTTGGGAATCGTGCAACTCTGGCTCTTTGCTTTTAGGATTTCAGATGGGTTCTGTCTGTTCCTGTGGATGTTTAACGAAGAGCCGACGTGTGTGATTGTTGTTTTTGAGAGGGATTAAAAGACATGGTCAGCGGTGAGTTGGGAGAGACTGGATACGAGGAACATTTCCCGCGTCGGTTCTGCGGCGGACGGCCACAGGCGGGAACGTGCGCGTCTGGAAGAAGCGAGAGCGCGTGCCATGCCGCTTCGGGTGGCGAGCGGTGAAGAGCTGTAAGACCTGTGGCCGGGAGTTCACTGAGACGCGGTGATGGGTAAGTTTGCCCGTCATCACCGGTGAACTGCTAAACTGTTTTAGTTTGTGACGTGGTTTTCTACATCCACAGTTACGGGCAAAGTATGGAAAAGATCAATTCTGCAGTCCCCCCCCCCCAAAACAATTTCCAGTGTATTCTGGGGTCTGTAAACGATGTGCGTGTCTTTAAACGACTGATATGTTGTTTATAACATACATGGCATGTTCTTAATACGTGCGTGTTCCACGCACATGTTCTCGTAATGACAATTTGAATGCATGTATTTTGCATTTGATACGCGTGCTCGTTAAATCTGCATTTGCGTATCACTTATGAGTCAATGATTCACTTATGAATGATTCTATGATGTGGGTCAAATAAATTCGTTTATTTCAGCTTCTTCCTCCCTCGCTGCTTTAAACAGCAGACCG
Organism: Botia almorhae; assembly: GCA_036877575.1. Classification (NCBI taxonomy): domain Eukaryota; kingdom Metazoa; phylum Chordata; class Actinopteri; order Cypriniformes; family Botiidae; genus Botia; species Botia almorhae. Next base: position 8,241 of record JAZGTJ010008903.1, on the reverse strand, counting down.
CAATGATTGACACCGCAATGCTAATCGGACATCATGTTTTGGGAAGCAAGATAACTTTTAAGCTCGAGTGTGCGCGTTTATGATTTGGAGTTAACAGTTAATGGCTGCTAAATCGTATGTTAAAGCTGATTCAAATGCAGATGTACCTTTTTCAACATGTTAACGTCACATTTGGTGCACGCGTGCGTGTGTGTTTCTGTGCGTAAATGCGCACGCAACGCTTAGAGGGTTAAGCGTATAGTTGTTCGGTTTGCATCATGCAACCGGTGGAGTTATTTATCCACAGTCATCCAGTAGCACCGAATTTATGCGTTGACGCAATAAGAAATGCGTTGCATGAGTGTTAAAAGTGTTTCTGAGTTAAGATAATAATCTGTTTATTGTGCATTTATAACCAGACGCGTAATACAGGCCTACAGTCGCAAATCGCATTCATATTGGCCAAATTGTGTTTTTATTTTATTCTCTTAAGATTACTACACGCGTTATTTAGCAACGCACCGCGATTACCAGTAAACTACAGCGTTTCATTGGAGTAAGTGGATCCGGACGCGTTTTCAGTCAATTACAGCGGCTGCTCTGATTGTTGTGCTCTGCTTTTCACAGCTCGTAAAATGATGAGCTACGCTCGCTGCTCTGCGGCAACGAGAGATTTTGACAGCAAACATAAAATAACTAACCCGTTGAAGCATTATGTTGATGCATTAAGCCAACATACAGGTCTGTAGAAAGAAATGTGACAGTGCAGCTTTTGCGACACATCGCTTTCATTAGACTTCACCCGGGTCGTTAACTTCATCAGCGTCCTTTCATTAATGTCATTGAACTGATTCAGGCGGATTATACGGTTGATGTGACTTGAAGTCAGTGACGCAAATGCCGTATTGTGACTGCGGTCTGACCGCATATCGGTTGTTTGCAGGAGATATGGATGTATGTAGGCACCCGTGTGCATGCTTTATGTATTTGTGGTCGTTGTTGATCGTATACAGTGTCCCCCAAAAGATTTAAACACTTAAGTCACGTTTAAAGTGTTAGCATGTTATTGGATTAAAATAAAGAGACAAAACAATAGATGTACCATTTAAAAATAGGCATTTGAGCTCTTTTTGGATGTCAAAGCAGTTGGAACATGTAAAGAACAGCACCTGTAACTAAACATGAAGGGAACAGCCACTAAAAATCAGCTAGCTAATTTTAAATCATGTACTGTGGCAGTGGGTACTGTATTCAATAAAGTACATACTTCAAGGCAGTTGATACTTTTGGATACAAGTCAGATCAGGTGTTTCTGTACATGCACTTTGGTTGTGTAATGTAATACTCCTGCATTTTTAGGTGTGACAACCCTCCAAATGATTTTTGGGAGCACTGTGTATTATAAATCTTATTTTTACGTAACTTGAGGGGGATTAGTGAGGTTAATAAATATTTACTTGTTTTAGGTGCTGATAAGATTTTAAATGTGAGAATGTTTTCCTGGTGAATATTATTATATACAGTATAATATTATTATAATATTATAGATATTTAAAATCACAGTACCTGACAGAAGCGCTTTAAGGTTACACTAAATGTGGTATTTTTAAAAGATGTTATTTGGATGGCTTTGCAAACCTTTTTCCTTCAGGCAAAGAGGTGGCTGTGATATTTCATAACCACCTGTATGAGTTCATATGGCAATATTAATGTCGTGCGTACATCCTACTTCGGTTGAGACAGTCAGATAATGCTTTGGGATTTTGCTAGCTTTGTAAAAGGATTTCAGAATTGAAACTGAAACAGTGCAGCTGTGAAACGATGGAAACCCATTTCTGGAAAGCGTCGCATACTAAGCTGAGACCTTCTCGCAAAGAGCATGTGTATTTTACCTTGACCTCTGACCTCAAGAGCCAGTGTTTAGTCGTGGATTTACTACTTAGACACAGGCACACGTTTATTTATCTATTCTAAATGGGCTATTCTGTGGACTTAAGTTGTTTTTATTCACACCTAGTTATAAGCAATATAACCCAATCCTAACTCACACTAACACTAACCCTGACAAAAAACGTTCTGCATTTTTACAATTTAAAAAAGGGTTATTTACTATATTTTTATGGCCTAAAATGTTTCTTTTCAGATCAGGAAAAATCTGAGGTTTTGCTCAGATTTGTCAGGTTTTGCTGACTGACATGGATACAGATTTGTCCCCAATATATGGATAAGTAACCTCCAATACATGTTTTAAATTCAACAATCACAAAACTTGGGTTTCTTTTTTGCATTAGGAAAAGGCGGATGAAGGCTGGCAGCAAGTACACTGATGTGTTTGGTTTAGATAATAATGAGGTTCCAGTATGATGGCTGGGGCTTTTCTCTTGCTTTCATGCTGTAGTGGGTTCATGTCCAGGCTTATTGTAGCACTGGCTTGTACTGATAACATGTTTACTGTTGCCAGAATAGAGAATGAAGCAACATGCCATGACGGGATTGATTTCAACAGTCACTATTGTTAATTGAGTCCCGGGTGGCTGTACGTGTTCAGGGCCGTATAATCGCAAAACAATTACAGAATTTTTTCTCTAATCAGTCCTGATCATTTCTGCTTTGAAACATCTGAGATATTATAGCATACGATATGTGAACATTTTATACTGAAGTTAGATTGAATACAGAGCTAATTCGTCTTTTAAACAGATAGTTTCATCCAAACATAATTGTACATGGACTCCGGTTGTTTATTATCTTCGGTGGAACACAAAAACGAAATGTTTTGCACCGACAGCCCCAGGCGCTATTAACTTTTTGCATCTTTTTCCATATAAATGAAGTCTGCAAAACTCGTAGCATTCCGCTTCTGTTCCACGGAACGAAATTAATTTCTGAATAAGTCTGAATAAGTAATGATTCTCATATTTGAGTGGACTTTCCCGTTGGGTCGCATGTTTTTAATTGGATGAATAATTCAGCCAATCCTCCAACTTTTGCCTCTCTACCGCCATCTCAGTTTAAAACACTAATTTGCAGGTTACTCAACATATTTGTCATCACATGTTGAAGTCAAAAGCCAAACTGACATTTCCAGGAAATCAGACCCGACCACTCAAATGATACATCATTATTATAAATGAATTGAGTCTGTTATGTATTGATTTGTTGTGTACTTGCTCATCTGATATTTGTTCATTTTGAACTGAGTTATGGATTGCAGCTTTCAAGGAGAAATTGGTTAATAAATTTGGAATTTTGCTGTTTTTTGTCTGTTTCAGGCTATGCCATGAGGCACCGCTGGTTTATGGTGCCACTGCTGTTGCAGGCATGGTTCTCCGCCACCCCTTGCTTTGGTGATCGGCCTTGCCCTCGAAGCTGCCGATGCGATGGCAAGATCGTGTACTGCGAGTCCAGCGCATTCCGTGATGTTCCCAAGAACCTCTCTGGTGGCTGTCAGGGCTTGTCCCTGCGATTCAACAGCTTGGCGAGCCTAAAAGCTGGCCAGTTTGTTGGCCTTAACCAGCTCATTTGGCTGTACCTGGACCACAACTACATTGCCAATGTGGATGCTCGTGCCTTCCAAGGCATACGAAGACTCAAAGAACTGATTCTGAGCTCCAACAAGATCACGCTGCTTCATAACACAACATTTCACCCGGTACCAAATTTGCGGAACTTGGATCTCTCTTACAACAAGCTGCAAGCTCTTCAGCCGGGCCAGTTCCGGGGACTACGCAAGCTACTCAGTTTACACCTGCGTTCCAACTCCCTGAAGAACCTTCCCTCTCGCCTTTTTCAGGACTGCCGTAATCTAGAATTCCTTGACCTTGGCTACAATCGCCTTCGCAGCATCACACGTAATTCAATGTCAGGCTTGACGAAGCTAACCGAGCTGCATATCGAGCATAACCAGTTCTCCAAAATTAACTTCTACAACTTCCCTCGCTTCTATAACTTACGCTCTCTATACCTACAGTGGAACCGCATTCGGACCATGAGCGAAGGCCTTACGTGGACTTGGACCTCGTTGCAGAAGCTGGACCTTTCAGGAAACGACCTGCAGGAGATAGATGCAGAGGTGTACCGGGCAATTCTGAACCTTCAAACGCTTAATCTGGATTCAAACAAGCTCGTCAATGTTTCTCAAGAGGTTGTGGATGCTTGGGCCTCTCTGACCTCGATTAGTCTTGCAGGAAATATGTGGGACTGTGGACCAGTCGTGTGTCCACTAGTCGCCTGGTTAAGAACCTTCCGTGGAAACAAGGAAAATAATATGATATGTGCATCGCCCAAAGAAGCCCAAGGTGAGAAGGTGATGGATGCGGTTGACGCCAGTGGAGTTTGCAGGATTGCTTCTGCTACGCCTTCAACAGCTATTGTTCCATCCATCCCATTCGTCGCCATTGCCCAAACAACAGCCAGCTCCTTCAGCCCAACTCCCCAATCTGGGGATAGCAGAAGGGGTCAAGGCACACCTGTGAGAGAGACGACCACATCAGCACCTTCTCAGCCGGCTGTCCTACCACCTGAGCAAGACTTTGAGCCAGTTTCCTTCCACAAGATAGTGGCAGGAAGTGTCGCCCTCTTCCTGTCAGTCGCCATGATCCTCTTGGTCATTTACGTCTCGTGGAAACGCTACCCAAGCAGCGTCAAACAGCTGCAGGAAAACTCGGCGGCTGCTCGCAAACGCCGGAAAAAGTCTCGGGAGACGGAGCAAACGCTTAGCACGCCGTTGCAGGAGTACTATGTTGACTACAAGCCCAATAACACAGAGACCACGGATGTTCTGGTCAATGGTACTGGACCATGCACATACACCATCTCTGGATCCAGAGAATGCGAGGTATGACTCCACACCTCTGTTTCCTCTACTGCAGATTTGTTTGCTTTGTTGTGCCTTGGGGTCTTCAACTGCGTGTATGAAAATCGTTGCATGCGCAGTTTTGATGCCCATTTGGACGTTGTATCTGTTGGAGAGTGTTAAGTGTGTGTGTGGGTGGGGTATGTTTTTGGCAGGCATTTGTTTAGAGATGGTTTTTGGCACCGCATGTGGTTTGTTTAGCCTTTTGACAAGGTGTTAATTAACTAACTATTAGTCTTGTTAATTTATTTTTTTCAGCGCTCGCTGTGTTGATGGTCTTTTTTTGAGCAGTACTGGTGACATGAGAACACACGTTTTTAGTTTTAGGCTGCAGTACGGCATGTTGTGTTTCTACATTTATATGTTTACCTAAAACGTCTTTCTCCATCTGTATGGTGTTTGGGGGATAGAACGGTGTATGTGCGCTTTGTATGGCTCTCAGATCTCGCTTGTTCTCTTCATTTGCAGAGACACTGTATCTGTTCTCAGTTGGTTTGTCAGGATACCGAGATTTTCACAGAGAACTAACATACTCTTGAGCTCCCTCTAGTTATAAAGGTAAACATGAACGGATAGGAACAAATAAAAATGAATGTAGACTTTAAGCGTTTCGCAACTGAGCAAACATCGCCTCTGATATCGGTTTAATCGTTCATATTAGTCGTTTTACTAACAACTTAACTCGTGTATAACTTTTAAAAACATTCTACTAATGTTACTGCACGAACGTTTTTGATAAGTTTGAGGGAACTTTGAGAGCACATTAGCCAACGCTCTGAAAACGTTCCCTGTCAGCTGGGTAGTTGCATCACCATGAGCGCTTATCACATAGCATGCGTCCTGCAAATGCACGCGAGCGCTTCAAAGCAGACATCACACACACAGCGAGTTCATGGCTACTGAATATAGTCAGTACTTTGTATTCAGATACTGCAACAATACTGATAGAATTGTATATTTTGTATTGTAGTGTTGGCATGGTTTCGAAGTACCAATATAGTCAATATTCATATTCTTCAGTACAATGTATGCGCAGTGACTCGCGAGAATAAAATGGCGAGGTTTTGGCTTTGAGGAGCTTCAAAGGCATCCAAACGCATGCTAGTGAAGAAAACCTTCTTAGCTTCCCGTTTCTGACTCACTGCTTCTTTAAGCACCGTTTGATCCGCGCTCAGTTAGAGCGAAAGGCAGCAAAGATAGTTCTCTCCTCTGTTTCCTCTCCTCTGTTTCCTCTCCTCTGTTTTCTCTCCTCTGTTTTCTCTCCTCTGTTTCCTCTCCTCTGTTTTATCTCCTCTGTTTCCTCCTCTGTTTCCTCTCCTCTGTTTTCTCTCTGTTTTCTCTTCTCTGTTTTCTCTCCCCTGTTTTCTCTCCTCTGTTTCCTCTCCTCTGTTTTCTCTCCTCTGTTTCCTCTCCTCTGTTTTCTCTCTCCTCTGTTTCCTCTCTGTTTTCTCTCCTCTGTTTTCTCTCCTCTGTTTCCTCTCCTCTGTTTCCTCTCCTCTGTTTCCTCTCCTCTGTTTTCTCTCCTCTGTTTTCTCTCCTCTGTTTCCTCTCTTCTGTTTTCTCTCCTCTGTTTTCTCTCCTCTGTTTCCTCTCTGTTTTCTCTCCTGTTTCCTCTCCTCTGTTTCCTCAGGATCTTCCAGAGGCTATAAGAATGTTTTTAATGACACCTCCACTTCCAAGATTCCAAGAGCCTTTTTTTCCCTTCACCATGTTCCCTTTTATGCCTGTTTTTCAGCCTCTTATCTTTGCTTCACACTCTTTTCCTTTCCACTTGCATCATCGTTCCTACATTTTTGTTCCCCCACTTTTGTTCTACAGTGGAATCTGCGTAAACTCTGATTCCCTCAGTATATCAGTCAGATCTGTGCTGACGTGTGTGTGTGCTGACTGCAGGGGTCAATCGGTGCTTTTTAAGGAGCTGGTTTTGTCTGCGGTTTGTGTGCTTGTTTGCCATATTTACATGCATGTGTGCTTGTCCCACAGCGACAGTTGTACAGGGGTGCGAAACCTGTCGGTAGTGCAGGAAGGGGTCATTAGAAGCAGACAGTCCTAACAGGAAATGTTTCAGAACACTGGCTAATGTTCTCTTGCAGTTCTCTCAATGTTATCAAAATGTTCTTGCCGTAAAGTTAGTAGAACGTTTTTTAAATGTTATATATTTCAAAATTGTTATTACGAAGTTGTTAGTGGAAAAATGTTACAGAATTAAAATTTAAGGTAACATTCTGGTAGTAACGTAACATATATACAGCGTTTAAAAAACTGGACGTTTCAAACGTTTAGTATAATGTTTTTATTGCTTAATAAATATGTTTGGGAAACATTCTTGCAACCTAAAACTGTCAGCTGGCATGATGGGGCATACATGTTGGCAGCAGACAGGATAAGCTTCAGTGAGACAGGAAAGGCAGACAGACAGGCTATGATGCTAGACAGGTAAACAGATCAACACACAGGAAGTGAAGACAATAAGGCAGGTGAGAGACAGAATGATGTTCTGACAGTGATGCTGACCTCCACACGAGTCCTGTCTGCTCTCTGATGTGACGCCTCAAAGCACTTTTGGAGAGATCAGAGTCCCAGAGACTGGCATGGTTTCCTTTGTGACTTTAAAGTCAAGAAACAAACTTATTTTGCGTTATGTGTAAATCCCTCACACGGAACATGCAACAATGCTATTGTGTGATGACAGGTCTAGGCAATACGTACAAAACATAAAATAAGTTGAAAACAGGAAAGCTTGTGATATCCACCATCCCTGCTTGAAAATGTATCTTAAGATGCTAGTTTAGGAGGTTTTCACTGGTACGAGTTGGTCAACCAGCTACCCGCTCCAATTAAAATCTGATCACCTGAATCTGATCGCTAGTTTGTAGCCGTAGCTTATCTGGTGGACCATCTTGGACCAGTGCATGACCATCTTAGATGAGCTAAAGTACCGGTTTAAGCCGGATTTTACAGCGGGGATTACCCAAAGTTCAGCGCGATCCGAGTTGACCCGTTTCAGGAATATTTTCCATTAATAATCCATAATTCTGAATTGCTTTCCTGTTTCTCCCTCCTGCCGTCGTGCACATCACCGCATTGCTGCATCAACACTAATGCGGTTTGGCTTGCGTCCCGCGCAGCAAAGCACACGTCACCCGTGATTGATGAGTTCTATTCTCTCTCCAGTGATTCGGTATTCCGCCCGCGCATCTGATTTACGGTCTTTTCGCATCAAGCCAAAAGACTAGATTCAAACACACAGTTCAGATTGCTCCTGTCTGGAGAACCCGTGTTCTACTGACGCCTTACATCGCCTCTGTGGCGAATCACAAACAGAATATAAGTGTGCTGGAGACGGCTATGAGAGATCATCTCGTGACCTCACCTTGAGAACGGTTCTCTGTTAACTGACGTACCGT
>JAZGTJ010008902.1:0-20252 GCA_036877575.1 Botia almorhae | reverse complement strand
CATCACTGCTGACAAAGAGAATTTTGACATCAATGCCTGACACATGTGCCAGAGAGGAAGATATTGTTTGATTCCCAGCATAGGCTGTGCTTGACTCACAGCCTTGCAATGTTACTAGAAGTGGCCCACAATGGATATTATATATTGATGATTAAACATGATTTGCATTTGGACAACACAAATTTATTTTAATTTCTGTTGTGATGAATGAAAGGAAGGATATGAATATGAATATTACCTAAACATATTTATCATCACATGCATTGAGACACTGAGCATCAAACAGGACAACAAGAACAATGTGAACAACAATAACAAAAATTAGACCAACTTTGAATTTTGGTTTAAACTAAAATTCTTCTTTTTAGTTTACAAACATCTGCTGAACATCAGCCGTATACAGAAGACAAACAGGATGAGGCAAAACAAAGAAAAAATATCACAGAGCTCAGTTTGATGAGACGTATATGAGGTATATAAGGTATTGAAGAGACCTCATATCAGTTATTCTGTGCAAGGTATTTATTTCCTAGGACTGCCTTTGCATGTAATGTATGAGATTCTGTTAAATGGACATCTGGAATCAAGCAAATAAACCAAAAGTAAAACAAATAACCCTCTCATCATTAAAAGGTAAAAAATGCAGAATGTTGACTAAAAAGAGGTTTTTTATTTTAAATGCACAGTCACATGAACTGTAAAAGACTGAGGCAATTACTGACATTTTTGTGTCTACTCTAAAATTACCTAGTGTTAGTCGTTATAGTTTATTCTGCTTCCCTATAATGTCTTGCTAACCTAATCTCCTAACCAGTCTCTTTCTATCCAGACGTTTTCCTTTTATTAACATCTAAAATGCTGAGTCAGTTTTAAACATACTCATTAAAACAGAATTAGCAAGTAGTTACACCATTTTACATTACATTCTGTGACTTAACCCTCCACACGCTTGCTGTAATAGCAATATTCAAACAGGCCAAATTGGCCTTCTCCTGTTCTGTTCCTCATCCATCAGTCCCCACCCTCCTGCTCTGGCTTTGTGACCGCAAATACTGGCATGGTGACAGATATGCTGACATCACCACATATTCACTCCCATCCACATGAAAATGCAATACAATCGTAGCACAGGGGAGGACAAAGGATCAGAGTATGGCTTGGTAGGAAACTAAGGCTTGATCCATTGTTCCCCACAGAGCAAAATCCCTTATGCACTAAAAACAATGGCAGGTATAAAACTAACAAACAGAAAAGATCATGTTGTGACAGATAAGAGAAAGGGAAACAATTGCGTTGCCGGATATTTAGTAGATGAGGATAGGCACGAAGGCAAGCTATTCCTGACCACTAATTCTCTGCAGCTTGGGATCTTTATGATTTGCATACATTTAGCAGTTTTCATACTTTGGTCTGATTAATGCAAACAGTCATGGTAATACTGTATTTACAGTCACTGATACATTTTTTTGTGACCTCCCCTAAAAAGTCTAGAAACTACAGGTTTGTGGTACTTTCACACCATTGTTTATTTAAGTGGCTGAACATGGAGGGCCACCTGTTGCCTGAACAATGGCAGACCGGGAGGATTTAAAAATGTGTTTAAAAACTGGTGTTATTTTTCTCCATTTGGTGCAGAAATTACACTGTAGCTTCAACAAAGCAACAAAAATGACTATAAACTGTACAAAATAAATTTGTATATTGTAAAGTATATTGTGTACAGCACATTGTTGTAAAAACTACTTTTAAACAGAGAGTTAATTAGTACAATGTATATATAAAAACAGCAACAGTAAATACTTCTAGTAAAAAGATTTCAAAATAGTCAAAGAATGTGCATGGGCGTTTTTAAAACCGTAATTTTGCGAGAGGATTGAATTTACCATAACAATGCAGAAGTTAAAGAGAGGATGCAGATTTTTTCCCCAGTCCCCTCTAACAGGAAACTGCTGTTAAAACGACCCCTCCCATTTCAGCAACTTCAGACTGTCCAAAAATCACTCTCACGTTATAAATTTCAACACTTAAGCTTTAAATAGAAACAAGAGGTGTGAGGCCAGACAGTCTGTAAATAACATAACCAGGACACACAAAACACTCTGACCTTTAACCCCTGTTTAAAACCCTCTGCCAGCAGTTTAAATGATGACACAATTGCAAACAAACAGACCGTAGCAACTATATCATTGATGATTTCCTTATAGACCTGATAGTTTTCATTCTAAAACAATGACATTTATTAACCCTATGCCTAAACCGAACCCTCACCCAACCTGCTGACATTATTAGACCAGTATAACCAACTTGGCCAATTTATGAGCCTTTTCCATGGTGAAGACCAACTGTACACAGACAGCTACTCTATTAAACACTATTTACAGTCTTATCTGTATAGCTGTTGTTATTTCTTGGCTACCTTGAGATGCTGAAGTTGTCTGCGGTCATCCTCCAGTTGTCTTCTTTTGTTCTCAATCTCAGCCTCCCTCTTTCTCTTCTCCTGAAAGACAGAGACAGAATATTAAACCCCCAAGTTGAAGAACACCCACAAACAACCACCACATAAAAACCTCAAAAATGTAACTAAACACATATGGACATAGTTAAAGGAACTGTAGAGACCTATTATTTTAGGTTTATTTTGTAAACCACACATAACGCAACCTTGTAAATTTGACTAATTGCAGTAACCACATGGTCATGTCTAGATCAAAGCTGGCTGTCCGAATGGAAACCACAGCAGCACCTCCACAGCACACCATAATGCTGAAATTACAAATCTCTCCGTAACTCTTCACAGAGAAATGCTTAAGATGAACAGCTAAGGCAGCGTTAGTCTGGTGAGAGGTGGTGTTTGCACAATGATTGCCATCAATAATTAAATACACAAAAGTGCTTAAGCGCTGATGGCTGGACATGCATTAGCCATTACAGATGGTCATTGACATACTATAGTAAGACTGTTACCGAGGAGCATTACATCTCATGAGATCCACATCACTTAAGCTTCTGTGTGCATTTATATCCTGATGCTGATGCTAAAGAACTGTAACTAGTATAAAACTAGCAATCAGGAATTCACAATAAAGGTTTTCTATGGCAAAATTGAAGGTATGTTCTGAAAGGAAAAAGATATACAAAGATTATTATTGGCATCATTGTTTACTCACAGCAATGGCCCGCAGTCTTTCTTGCTGTGACAAAGCTTCCGACATCCTGCAGAAAAAGCAGTGGAATTAGATTTAAGTTATAACAGGGGTAATGGAGCAATTAGGATCACTTTACACTCACCTAAAAGCATAACAAAAAAGTCACCAGCACTCCACAGAGGATTTAATACAGTGGTGCCAAAAACGTTTTGTAAGGGATGTCATGCTATGGTGATACTTTAACTATTATAATAAATAATAATTATGGCATGTGACGTTGCTATGTAATTTTGGACCTGGACTGTAAGCATTAAAGCTGTAACATCAATATTATTCATGTCATATTGCCTTTAAATATTGTCTTTTAAACTATTTATATGGGCTATTTTATACAGATATGAAGGTTTATTGTCCAGTGTGAGCAACTGTTGTTTTTATAACAACATCCTAAAAACATTTTAGGTCAGACACAAGAGGCCTTTTGAAGTCTGTGGTGTTTCTCCTCACCTGCAAAATTCATCTTTAAACTAACAGCCTGTGCACTTCCACTATGTATTATAGATGGACCCTGTTTTATGTCTACACATGCTTCGCCTCTGTAAAATATGAATCCAGCCTGTCAAGAATGTTTTGTGCCTCTTTCCTTCGAGGGAAAACAGATCGATGGGAATCGATAAGAGAAATGGGTGGCGGTTTTACTCCTCTGAGAAATTAAACTACAGGAACACACTGGATGCAAGAAGAATGCAAGAATGCAAAGCTTTCTTTCACTGTAGCATGCTGCTGATCGCAGCAGTCCAGCAGAGATGGAAGAAGAGGGAAGTTATGAATGGCATGCAAATTTCAAGACTGTTACCAGTCCTTGGAATTCCTCCATAAATTAATTCCAGAACTCCGACCTAAGCTCAACCTAAAGGGAAGATCAACTTTGCTGAAGAGATCCTAAAGTAGAAACTGAACAAAAAAAATGCCATACAACAAACTCAAGTCTTTGGTTATAACAGCTCAGTGAAAGAGAAACCAAATATTATTTATGCATTCATTATATGGTGGAACATATTGTTTATTAGAGTCAAGCTAGAACAAATATACCAATTCCAGTGCTATCCAAACATGACCTTCCTCAGCACCAGTTTTGTGGTTTTATAGCTGTTTGCTACATTGATCTGTGTCCTATAAAGGGGAGGCAAAAGATACAATGTAGCGATTGAGGAAACTTACAATAAGTTACAAAAGAAAAGGGACACATAGATAAAAACACAGGTCAGCCATGGAATGAGAAGATCGGCAATGGAAGGCCAAGCTCAACCTGGCACAATGATATCTTTTGTCATAGCCTGTTTTATAGCAATGCTCCACTTTGAATAAAGAGCTTCTCTCGTGAAAAAGGCTACAGGGGAAAACATCCAGCTGATTAGAAATCTCAATGGCCCACCCGAGCAGAACCAGTCACATGCTGTCTTCCTCACAGGGCAAACTGTTTGTTGATATTTCATCTCCTTTTGTCTCTGTATTTTATTTATGGGGTCTGATTTCAGACCTCAAGAATCAATCACAATGGAACTCATCATGCGAGGTGTTGCAATAGCTTAACAAAGATTTACTTCTGTATATTCAGATCTAATTTGGGAATCTTAGTCTAAATAAACACTCAACGTTACATTAAAGCCCTACACAGATGCAGCACTTGTGGATGATTCATGTAGAAAAGCCCACTCACAAAACATGAAGCACACTGACCACCACAAACAAATGATCCAGGGATAATAGCTGACAAAAATAGTTGCTCAGATCTAAACAGAAAACTGCAGATTCTACAATCTATATTTCAAAGTCACCTTTGAACCTGGTTTTCTATAAATTATAAGGCCCTTTCAAGTTTACTGTAATAATCAACTTGTCAGCTGTTGGAGGACTAGTCAATTAGCTGACCATCACTACTCTCAGCAGCATGCATTTAATCTCACCAGTTTGTTAGTCAGGTTTATTCAAGTAATCCAGGATAAATGTAACCAGACTTTACACTTTTATCCTCAATCTATGTAAATTTGGAGAGCACTGCATCAGTGGTTTAGGAATGAGAAGAAACTCTTTGAAAAGTTTCAACACCATGTAGCCATTTCCTTTCGCCACATCTCATTGACAGCATTGGAAAAGCACTTGGGAGTCCAGGAAAAACACAACACTAGCCAGCTATATCCAATCTGTAAAGTCTCCAGTGTGGTTGCACTTATCTTAGAGCTTGTTTCCCCTCTGTAGTCCACTGCTGGGCAACACACTGAAGCCATGCTGTGACCTTTTCACTGGATCACTCACAGGCCAACAAAAGTGTTTAAAATGCCATACGTGACCAAAAGCAGCCAATAGATAATCATAGCAAGAGTTCTGCTGAGAAAATCAAGTGCATTAAAAACATGCCACAACATTAACCATGGATTTTCTCTTTCTGGAGATGCAATTTAATTTAAACTTTGCTTAGACAAAAAAACGTCAGGTCCTATTATGCATTGGGTACTAGTACAAATCACAATGACAATTACAACAATGCAGGCCCATCTTCATTCCTCAAAGACAGGAATAGTGATGTGAATCTCTTCTCAGTTTGCTCTTTCTGGATTTTAATGGCTTGTAGGATAATACAACTAATTTTAAGACATGCTACATTGAACAAAGCATTCCATCGAAAGGAATTTTGGTTAGTGCAAATTGCACATCTTTAATCAGTTAATTCGTTGTGAAATTGAGGAGTTTTTTTAAGAAACCATGACTTCTTTTAAAATCGTTCTGTAATTAACAAACAAATTAAAACCAAATTAAAGCCATTGGAGATTTTATAAATCTGAATTTCATGATACAGATACAAAAGGTCTAGTTCAACTAAATACAAACTGCACTTTGAGAGCTAAAAGCCCACCCAAACTAACTTACAAACAGACAGAAAAGCATTACGTTACATGCTGAATGATATTTGATTGCGAGGAATGTGGGAGGGAGACTTGAGAAACTTCAACATGAGGATCTTGAGTAGGTCCAGATTGGCTGGTAAAGACAAATATCAAAAGTTTCATACACTCCCTTTTTCTGAGATTTGCCATGAGCAAAAGCCCCACCAGCATTATGGAGGAGGAAAGGAAGGGAGGCTACCAACGTCCTAAATCAGTAAGACCATGAGTGCGTGCATACATTTCAAACATGTAGAATGTAGGTCACATTAGCTGGTAACACTAGTATTCGCTTAAATCTTCTACAACAATCTTACCTTCAAGTGGATTTTCAGCACTAAGCAAATTTAGTCCATAACCACAAAAATGTTTAAATGGACACTCTTGCCCAAGATCCTCTAAATTGGTCCATTTTTAAAAGTCATGAAGTGAACAGTAATTTAGATATTTTCCTAAGTGCTGATGCAAGCAGAGAGGGCTTAAGCATATCAGAAGAACCTGCTCCAGCTAAAGCTACCGCTATTATCTGCTACAGAGCTCTGTTAGAGAACGGGGGAGAGATATGGGCGAGGGGTTAAAATATCCGTGGCAGTACAGAGCTGTTCAATTTTAACTCTTAACCAGGTCCTTACTGTCAAGAGTCCTTACTGCCGGGCTGTTACAACTGTGAAGTGACAGACCACGTGACCAAATTAGCATACACATATTTCTGAATCATTCCAGTAATCACATTCAAGCAGCACTGTACATAAATACATTCTAATACTACTGAGGATGTATCAAATTGAGATTTACAAAAATACTACCATTCACAACTGGCTGGTAAATGAATTAAAAATTATTTTCATAGCACTGTAAACGTTTTTAGGAAAGAAGGGCCAATCAAGCTCCTGCGAGAAAAGATTGTTATTGCTGGTATTCATTTAAGGATTAAATGGCTTGCAGGCTGTGCACTTAAAATTAGTGTGTATGCCTAAATAAAAATAAGATTAAAAATAATTTTGCCTAAAAGTTGCCAGTAACCTCTGAACTCTTAATTAACCCAGTCACTCCCAGCCATCAGCGACCACTAAGAGGTTTTAGTCAATATTTTGTGTGTTTGTACGTCTGCTCATCAATAGTGTTGCTTTGGTGGCGCCCATGACCCAGTGCCTTAAATGTTCATGCGAGCGTAAACTTGACTGACAAAGCTTCTGGCATTGAATATGTAACTGGGTTGACATCACTGTCTCGTCGCTGTGTGTCTTGTCATTCCGCACCAAAGATAAACACAATGACGAATATCACATTGATTTTAAAAAACAAACTATTTTTACGCAATGTAGGTTATAAAAACGCGTCGCGCTGCCAAAGGCGCATCACGCAACCACTACGGTTTCGTGATGTCCTTGTCAAAAATAACGCGTTTTTAGCTAGAAAACGAACGCGTGATCGATGCTGTGGGTGTGGAGAAGCTCAGACTTGAGAAGGAAGAAACGCATCACAAGCCTGTCATAAGTGATGCTTAACACGACACGGTCCAAACGCCGTCGATTAACATTTGATTTAACGCGCGGACGAATTGTTTCACGATCACCAAAATCCGATTAAAGGCTATACGAAACAAATTAACATCATACGTTGGATATTTTAGGTCTACACGGCCATATTGGATCATCCCACCCAGTTCCATCAGTACATAACCAGATCTGGTTCTCCCACACCCGAGCAATAAACCCATGCTGTGAGAAGATGCGCTGCAGACGCACCAGCGTGTTGTGCTTTAACACAATATATTAAGGCGTGTGCTACTTTTTTGTAAATCTATAATGAAAGACGTAACCCACTTAAAGCCTTATAAATAAGCCTGTCTTCTGTATTAAAAATATGTAACGTATCTTGCATTACACTATATCGCGCAATTCTGTTATTCTCGCTGTCCATGTTGTGAATAAAAAACAGCTGCTTCCTGTATTGTAATGTTTCCAAGATATCGATCGGGCAGTTTAAAGCGCCATTGCCATGCCAAACCTACAGTATGGTCACAGAGATAAAAACATAAAATAAAAACACACAGGAAAATTACAATTGTTCCGAAATGAATACTTACTCAATGACCAGACCGTTCCCTCTTGGATAGGAAATGTATCTCTCGCCTCCTCTTGGAAAAAGCAAAACCCCCGCTCGGAGGCGTATACGATACAGGCAATCAATAGGAGTACTACTAGCTGATGATGGGCATTAATTCTATTATTCTCTCGGGTTGCAAGTTTAGCTCTTGGCGGGAAGACAGCCTCGGTTTTCGGGGAGCGGCGCTCAACCCCACGGTGGATGATTCTGGCGTCCCTTTGCAGCAGATCTCATTCACATGGGCTTGATGGGTTAGGATGCAGCGCGAGACTGTTGACTGCACACTAGCCTTTGTTTCCCGCGCGACTGTTATTCCGCGAGTGTGTTAAAGGCAATGTCTGGCATCTCCTCCCAGTGAGAGTGAGAGATGCTTAGATACGCCTCCCTCCGGACACTCAAGGGCTGTGACTTTACACAACCCGGACCCGAAAAATACAGCTGAAACGATGTAAACATACTTCAGCGAGAAAAAATAGATTCTGCTACGATTAGGGTTCTTGTTAGTTCCTGATATATCCATGTTGTTTACAATAGTACATAGGCCATGTGTGACATCTCCATCCTATTTTTGCAACAATGTTGCAACAACTGCGCACGTACTTAACCTCGAAATAATGGCTACTTATTTCAGCTGTTGTATACCCAATATAATGTTTATACTGTTTTGTAATCACTGAATTTATTTATAATCACATTAAGATGTGACTGTATATTATCAAAATACAAAGGTATTTATTTAACTACCATCTACTGAACCATGCAATCACGTTTGAGTTAAGTAATTGTTCAACAGGATTTGTAAAGTTTACACATTTGATTTATGTAAACAGCAAAAACAAAACTTCGACATTTGGAAACTTGTAAATTTGGGTTGAAAGTGCAGACGTTAAATTTGCCAGCAGGGCTAAGGAAAATACCAGCCGACATAATTCATACTTTTATCTTGCTCCTTGTATACATTTTACCAAAAGTATTTTGCATCAGTTTTGTGATAGATTTCCATGCAAATGATAGATGTTCATGCAACATATTACATTCATAACTGAATTTATATATTTCAAAAAGATTTTGTATTATTAATAATACAGGTTACATTTCTGAACAAACGTTGTGTTCTATAATCCTAAATAAGACATGAGCACTGATAAACCGGCACTAGCCAAATAAACCCCCTGGTGGTGGCCAAGCAAAGTGTCAGGAATATTCTGTCTCGTTCACAGCATAAATGAGGTCATCATGAGAAACTCCTTAAACCATCTGATATTTGTACTCAAAACGTCCTTCACAGTAATAAAAAAAATAATTTATTGAATCTAGCCTGGAACAATCATTGATTTTGTTATCATCACAATTTACTGATGACAGACATGTGAAAACACATCTGCTCATATTACACATGAATATTTGGTATTCAGAAACTTGGCTTGCCCAGTGACAGTGAGAATAATATGCCAAAATCTGCCTTTATTATATAGTTGACCTTTGCCAGAAAGTATGCTGTGGTTTATTGTGTTCATTTGTTTACCCAGCAGCGTTATTATACTGTGATTGTATGACTATGATATAGGAATTTTAGTATGAAGGATAGAATTAACAAAAGCTATTCAAATCCAAGAGGTCATGAACTGTTTGAAACAAACATGCAGAAACACTGCTAGAGAAAGTACACATTGGTGTAAACGTTATTAATTTAGTGACAACGGGCCTATATATACAGTTTAAACTGTATATATAAACTGTATATATATATATATATATATATATATATTTAATATGGCTGTAAAGATAATGTGTTTGTGTTCGGCTGGCAATAAGCCACAGTCACCTACTAGTACATTTATTCTATTTGAGTTCTTAATTGTTGGTATTTAATTAAAAGTACAGTTACACCTTACATCTTTGTGCATCTCTTTACAATAATTGTCACACGCCGAAAATGACAAAACTTTCCTGTAGGGGGCGTAAAGACTCCATTCATGAAAGTCAATTTTGGCAATTGGAAGAGTATATACACGCACTCAGTGGGGTCAAAATGTCTGAGAGCATGTTAAAAGTATAGGTTTCAAAACCGAATTCAAAGTACACAAAATGCTCATTTAAATATGGATCATCAGGTAATAATAATCTTTGGTGGTTTACTTTTTCTTTCAACAAGATGCAAGATACTTTTGTAATGAGAGGGGTGAATAAAACCCCTCAGCTGTGAATTAACAGTGGTGGAATTTGTACGTGATAACAATAGCATCAACATAATTGTAATACATCTCGTATGGAAAAGGGTTCACAGAACAATTTCCTTGACTTGCATCAGGGAGATTCCATGTTACATTCCCTGAAGGAACAAGAAATAGCTGTGAGAGATGTGTTTACTCTAAACATAAACAAGTCGTGGGCTGAGCAAGCCAGATCTGTTTACCTGCATTTCATCTCAAGGATTCAAGGATTATATCAAATATATGAACTCAAGAAGTGAACTTTCATTATGTCTTTGTGGTCTGCCAATGCAATGGCGACCATCAGAGAATTGGATTTCTCATAGACATGCATGAATGCTCTCCTGGGAGACCATGACTCATGAAGGCTTAGCATAGCGACCCACATTGGACTGTCTCTGCACACATAGCTGTGTTTACGAGCCAGCATAAAGCCGAGGGCTGAGCCAATAAAGATGTTAGTTATGCCTTTCTTAAGTTCAATATGACCGTTTCTGACATTTGAAGGTCAGCTCCACTACACAAGGCCAATTCGTTTAGTCTCTTTTCCAAGATGGGAGGGGTATAGAAGAACCCCCCTAATCTCAGGTCTGGCAGCAGAAGTTTGCCATAGGACATTCACACTTAATGATAAAAAAAAGCTGTATCTGTACGCAGAATTAATTAAGTCCGGTCAAAAGGTTTTCCGAGACTTAAATTAAGACAGATTTGTTTTCTGCTCAAGGATAAGTTCACAAGCTTTTAATGGTTAGAAATGTGAACAGTAGTTTTGGAACATAATTGTTTTAAGACTATGATGGGGAATGGGAGTGAAGCTGTTGCATAGTTTAAACAGATAAACCTGCACAGAAAGATGAAGTCAAAGGAGATGCATGTTTTTTAAATACTTTCTCCAATTCCAATTTAATATGCAGAGACAACTAGATGTAAAGCATTGATAGGCTAATTACCCCCCAAATTTGTAACCACTGTAACTCTTAGGACTATCAGTAGCTCAACAAATGATGCGAATTTGAAGTGAGACTATCTGACCAATTGCTGGGGGATTCTTGGTTCTACTACTGGTGCAAAAATTACACACTGCACTTTTAACCTATACCCAAATCTCCTATTATGCGGTTTGGAGGGCTTACATTTTCCCTCTCTCGAACTCTGGACTGCAGTGAATGCATAAAATGCAACACTGTTGACATCCTTTGCTACTGTCCTTGTTTTCGCCATGACAACGATATGGTGTGTCGAGGAGAGCTCAGACTATTGGCCTATCGCCAATGTGGAATTTTTTTCACCGGATTCCTTCTATTTTCAGAGCATCTGTGCTACACAAATCACCTGGGGCTTAAACTGGGAGAGAGAAATCATGCAGTGGAGACCTAAGAGTGGGTTTTGGTCTCAGAGGAACATGCGGGCATTCTCAATAGTATAAGGAGCTTCATGCTAAAGCCAGCATTTATCCAAAGCAACTTACAGTGCATTCAAGCTATACATGTGATTAGTATGTGTGTTCCCCAGCACGCAATATGATCCATGAAGTTGTATTGTTTTAAAAAATTAGTTTAACGTTAGCTTAACTCATTTACACTGGTTTATTCTTTGGTTACAATGTATACGTGTTTTTTAATACTGAGTAAATTTAGTTTGTTTTACAAAAATGTTGTTAACACAGTGCTACTCTTGATCGCAGACAGCTAAATATGACGGACATATTCTGAATCACACAACAAAAACTGTGTACAGTTTCTTAGATACATAGTGCTGCTGAACTTACCTTCTAATGTTCCTCATACCCCACGCGTCCACTTGCTTTTAACAACACAGACCTGTAAAAATACACATATCAACATATTGATGGACTGAAAGTTAGAAAATCTTTCAAACCGTACAGTAGTAGTTATGCAAAGGATGTTTAGGCCCTTCACAAAAAAGTCAAACAGGTGTAGTTTATAAAATTGTGAATCATGTACATTATTTTTGTCAAAGGATATAATTATTGAATATACAGACCAAGTTGTTTGTTTTTCTAGTGAGATCTGGCAACACAGAACTGACAGTTCCTCTTTAATTCTGCCTGTTAACATCCATGTATATGTAAACAAGCAAGCATACAGTCTTCCTCATTAACGCTCTAAGAATAGTGTAACTGTGTCACAGCCTAAGCCTGCAGGACATGCCCAGAGCAACATAACCATATACAATCTTCTTCATGCATCTGCAAGCAAATTCAAATCAATTCACTCAAGCTAAAATCGCCCTTCGTACCACCTACACTGAACATTATCTCTGCGCAATGCAAGAATGAACAAAAGTGTAAATGAGAGTAGGTCAAGTCAAGTTCCATTTTCAAATCACTCTGTAATTTTATTCTTTTATGTAATGTACGTCTATGTATAAAAATAAAGTGGTTTAATAAATACTTCTACATAATAGTAGTATTTAACTTTTGTTCTGAAGAGCAATTCAGAAGATAAAATTGCGTGCGGCTGTAACTGTGACATGTCACCTACTTATTTAATCTATGCCTACAAGGCAACCTTTGATAAATGGATAATTTATATGTTTAGAGGACAAAAAACCTCCACAGTATTCTGGAGTTCAGCATGTATTGCATGGACATTAGGGCTCTGTTCTCAATTAGAGTAGTGAAATCTAGATAATTTACTACCGGCCAGTGACTCACCAGTCCAGTGAACTTTAAATTAACCATTTTAGCGCGAATAAACTGTTAAAGCCCGTAATTTAGCAAAGCAAGGCACACATTTTTAATATAGCCTTACATAGCCAATTTGATGTTGTACTTGCCTTTTCATCTTGGGTCTTTTAATCTGTCTGCAGCTGGTTAGGTAAACCACCTCCTGTTAATGGTCAAACTGGCATCCTAAAGTCTTTGAAGTACATCTTCAAGGTTACAGAGCTGTTTCTTTCAGGACTCTGTGGATTACTGGGTAATTGAGGTAGTTTACAAAGTCAACCAAAGCAATTTTCTATAAGCAGAAATGCTTGACTAACAGTCCTAACACAACAGTCACAAATTGAATTAAAACAGGCAAATTTTTTCCAAAAATAACAGTTTATTATTCATTAAAGCCCCCGGCAAGTAATCAGCTTAATTATTTGCTGTGCACATTTTTTATTTTCCTCATGTTCACATCTCATACATAATTATAAACATATTTGAATACCTTACCGAGTTGATCCTTAGTCCTTAATGCTGTTCACATTCAACAATAATCCAGATTATTGTAGCTTCCAAAACCTCTCTCCTGCAGGACAGTTGTGATCTCGACTGCTAGAAGATTTGTGGTCCCGCAGAATTGATGTGAGTTTAGAAATCAGATAACCCAGTCTTCAATCCCAGCATGAACCTCAAATGATTCACCAATCAGAGGAGAAACCATATGGTGTGAAATGCCCCAGTAGCTGTCTGTATTTTTCTTTTTTTTGCAGGTCAAATCTATACTGTTAAAGATACACAGATGAATCATGGTCCTGCCACAGATGATGAAACTGGAGCTCTTTTTATGACCCACGAAGGAAACATTCACTCTTTCTGTAGAGCTGCAATATTAAGTCACAGCCTGACTTGGCCAAAGGCACTGAATGTTTGATGCACTTTTCCGAAATGAGTGTGATTTCGATCACAGTCCCTATAACAACTATGCCATGCTACTTTCTCAGACTGTTTATAAATGCAGCTCTTTCTCAGATAGTAACCACACAATAGGCCTTTCTGAGGATGTTTTGGTCCCCAGACAATATTAATTTTTAAGCATTAAAATGACATGAACCATGTCGGTTGTTTTTCCTCTGAAGATGTCATTACAGATAACTGTGTGCAGCAGTGATTTGTACATCTGAAGAAAGACTCTCTAGATACCCACAGCCCACATAAACATGCATTATGCCTTCCTTTTAAAGAACTCTGGCTATTACTACAAATTGCATGCTGGTAGATCCTTCAGAAAAAGTCTGTGTTGCCTTTTCATGTACTTAAATCGGGCTAAATAAATTGGGCTAAATTGTGAAGGATGTATCTTTGATCATCTCACATGAGTATTCTATGTTTGAAAAATTAAAAATTTAAATATAATGGAAAAATATATTACTGCGCTTCTCATCGTGTTAAATGTGCACGGGTTGATTCTGTTTTCAAAGTTCTGAAATAATTACAAAGTTAAATTATTTAGTACTGCATATGAAGATCCATTTATCAAAACTGCCTGAACATAAATTATGAAAGGGGTGAAAGAAAACAGCAAACACAATGCATAAATGTTACTTGGTTCTCAGGCTGTCAGGGGAAAACTATAAAAGAATTGTGCCCACTGATAGCAACATCTATTTACACTCAGTCTGTGTTATTTAACCCCTTATTCAGTAAAGGAATTATGCTAATCAGCTGAAGGCACAAACACATCCATAAAATCTTTACTGAAAGCAATTTTCATGGTGCAAAAATGTGGAGGTTGTAGCCAGATTACCATGATATAGGATACCTTGTAGAAAATACACGGCATATCTAGACCGCAATCTATCTGGACCTGCTTTTTCAAATAAAAGTGTCTAAAAAGCTGGACTACACCACAAAACTTAATGCCTAGTTATAATACTCTTCTTCATCATTTTAGGAATAACCATGCTACTATCAGTACAATATGTACCTGAATGTGTACTTCACTGTATGCTTTCTGTAAAAATGGCTGCTTATCAAGTTCACAATTCAATGTCTGTGGTAGATTTTAACTGGATTCTGACACAAATCAATGATCAGAATGCACCAGATTCGCTGACTAAAAGCACATGGTATTACAATTTTATTTCTCAAAGTTTGTTACAAAAACCTCAACGTTGGGCAGCAAAACAAACAAGGCTGTCCCCGCTAATATGTAACAGTCCATCAAAGGTTTAAAAGACACATAAATAAACACACATGCAATACCCACAAACAAGCAAGAGTACTTCATATTTTAGTATAAAACGGAGAAAGTGACTATGCCTACATGAAACTGATACGCGGAAAAGCGTTCATTAGGAACGCACAGAAAACCGTTGTACTGAGGTTGCTTACCTGTTCACATTTTCAGCCCTCAAACAGTCTCTGTTTTTTGTCCGCTCGATGCATTAAAAGACAACAACATGAGTTCCTCTTTTAGAATACAATGTATATCCAGGTACATATAGTAAACCCCAAATTTAGAGCAACTCTAAAATGGAAATATGGCTGACCTTGTCCTGACACGATAAATAACATGAAATGTGTCTTGAAAGGGGCAGGCAAAATTTCCTGTGAATTTATGAAGCTGGAGGACATAAAAATATGATAAACCGATACATACGGCTAGATTTTTAATTTCAGTTGGTTGAATCTGTGACCATTTCCTTTCAGCTAATCAGATTTGTAGGGCTGCTTTCCTTACAGAGAGACACAATTGGCCTCTCAAGTCTGTGTAAGCCTTCGGGTGCTTCACTGTTCTAATCCACCCCAGATGCTCAATGTGAGATAACAAAAGATCATCTTCTCTCACCAACCACAAAAAATATACATATTGGATTTCTCCTGATAAAAAGTCTGTAGCGTCCCTGCTTTGGCCTACAGTAAACACATCATCAGTCTTTAAATTGTCTGTTTGTTTGCAAGTTCTTAAAGAAGTGGTCGGGTTCTGGTTGAGGATGTCCAATTTCCCAGTCTTGAGTTGACATTGAAGACTTGCGGTGAAGAGACAAATCTCGGCTGAGGCTGCTGTCCAACAGCAGGTCGGGGTGGGGCGGGGGAGGCAGAATTTCTGGGTCAGGCTCGCTAGTAGAGGAGCACAGGGACTCTGTTTTGATGGGATGATACTCAGTCCTGTCCTGCCTGGGTAGGGTTCGGCTGGTCTCATGAACCTCAGTACTGCCATTGCTGGTGCTCCTCCAATCCCAGGTGTTCCCATTACCTGAAGAGAGACGCACCACTGGGTGGTGAGGGGCATGCGCGTCTATTGTTACAATGCTGACACTGTCCCGGTCAGAAGGAATGCGGTAGTATGGAGACTCTGAGCCTGTACTGGAAGTGGCACACGAGGAAGCAGTCTCAGATGACTTGGGTGTGGTAACAGTAACCGGACCGTGTTGCTTAGACATGGCAATAACCTGCATAACCCGTGGCTGGTTGGGCAGTCGTGGAGTTTCCAGCGTGGCAGCTGGAACTGGACTTCCTTTCTCTGTCATGGACAGCCACTTAGCCCGTGTAGTGGCACTTTTAGGAGACACTGGTGGTGGTCTGGTGGCTTCTTCAGGAATATGAACTAACTGTGGGGCCCCAGACCTCATCACCCTGGTACTCCCTGCTGCTGTTGCTCCCCGGTTGGCTTGCACAGTAGGATAAAGTGAGGTTGGCATGCCCAGTTCATCTTTAGCTTCCTCCTCGATTCCATCGACCCCCTCTGTGGCGGCTTCCTCCTCCTCATCTTTCAGGCTAAGACTGCGCATCTCCATGGATTTCTGCTTCCATTCAGACACCAGCTGTTTAGAACGCTCCATCGGCACATGGAAGGTCATGTGACGTTGAGCAGGCTCCTCCATAGCATTGGTATTGGCACGGGGCAGAGTATTACTGAAGGTCACCATGGTCTCCTTGCCCATTGGACTGCGCGGAGCCAGAAGCTCAACGTCTGCACTGGCTCTCTTGAGGCTGCCCATAGAGGCCTTCTCTCGTCGCACCTTGCGGTTGAGACCAGAAACGTTTGGCGGGGCGGAAAGTTCATCGTTGCTCTCAGATGCATGGGCCTTCTGGTAGACAGAATCATGGCCACGCTGTGTTAGTTCTCTTAGAGGATCTTTTTGTGGAAGATGGGTTTGCTTCAATGGCCTGTGGGAGATTTCTTCATTGGACTTAAAGTTCCCCACTGCATATAATGCCTGGAGTGTGGAAAGGATGAGAGAAAGTTGTTATTGTAAAGTTAATGAGAGTCCCCCACTTTTTCATTTGTACTATATAAAGACAAAAGAATTACGTTGCACATACGCTAAATTACCGTAAGTATGCGGACATTCAAACACCATATTTGCTTGTTTAATATTTAATTTCAATACAATTGGAATAAACAGGAAGTTGGTCCTCACTTTGCTGCTCTATAAGCTTTTACTTTTATAAGGCTTTCCACTAGATGCTGGAACTACTGAGATACAAGAGCATCAGTAAAGCAAGTCATCTCAAAAGTGTTCAACAAGGTTCATGTCTGGGATTTATATGCAGGCAAGACAAATTCGTGCATGACTGTTCGCTTGATATTGTATGACTGTCTTCTTGATTTTACACACATGCTAGTAATATTTGACTATTAGCAAAAATAGCCAAAACTGTTAGTTAGCCAACCAGATTTTTTGTTACATTGCACACCGGTGCTAGTGAGCTTTCGAAGCTTCATTTTTTACTTATTTATTTTCTCGTTTAATGGAAATGACGGTTTCAGAAATTATTTTTACCCTTTCGAATGGTTAAAGAAATTATAGCAAAGAAGCAATTTAGAGAGGAGACAAAGTGAAGAATGACAGAAAGAGCGAAAAAAAGCTGTGAAACATTTCCTCAAGAATCCTGGAGGATTTCTTCTCTTCTCATTGAAACAACGTCCTAAATATAGACAGTGCTGAAGACAGATTAGAAAACAGTGTGATGAGACATATAAAAAAAGCCTTGAGATTTTCTGCAACCCAGAACTCAAGCTGTCAAAGCAAACAATTGATCACAGAGGCAAATTACAAAATATTTAAAGACTCACTAGATAAACAGCAATGCCAGCCCCAATCACAAAGCCCACGTAGACGTCAATTGGGTGGCTTCTATACTGGGTGATTTGGGTCAAGCTGGCCAGGGCTGCTGCTATGGCAAATGCAAACACCAGCACAGGCTTCAACAGCTTGGTGCTGTCTGAGATTGTGGCGTTGAAGTACATCTGAAAGCAGAGATGACAAAAACGTACAAAAATCACAAAAACATGTTACGTCTACGTGGGTAAAACCCCCAAAATTTTAATGACTTTTGAGACCTAACACTAATTTCCAATTAGAACTGTAATATTCTAAATGTAGTTACAGTGGCTCGCCTGTGTTTTTATCACATTCCAGAGAGAATGACTTCATTAATAGTTGGAACCCTACATTGAGGTCAACGAGGCATAGCTAACGGAATACAACTAATGGGCATCTCAAGCTCTACAGCTGGGAAATGCCAAGCTGGTTGTAACCAATACACTCCATTCTGCACTTATTAGGGACGCAGCAGCGGTCACTCAGCAGTTGCCACTGTTCTCTTATGGTAAGTGCTGAATCCTTCCAGCAGTGCCAGCTTAAGGGTCACAGTGATGCAGCTTTTTTTAAATTACTAATTTCTGTGTCAGAACATATTGAAATCACAAGTTTCCTGAGGTCAAAGGAAGTAAAGGGGAATGCTTACGGATATATAGACGGCTGCAAAGCCAGACAGAGTGGCATGCTGAGAAGGAAAAGTTTTCCTGATAACAAAGAGGGAGAAGAAAAGTGACAGTAACGCATCACATGAATATTCACAGAGCACAGCCAAGAGTTTTAGCATGTGAGAAAAACATGTAAATCAGCCAAGGCAGAGATGCAGGAGAAACAGATCACACTTCACAGAGCAAAACACAGTGTCAGATCTGTGATAGCGTCCATGTTCTGTGTCGAATGACAGGGATTTGGGGACAAAGTGAGGTCAAATCCATTTGTAATCCTTGCTGGGATACATTGTAACGGCATAAGCTCCTAAAAACATCAAATAAATATTAAATATCTAAATGAAGTTTATGAAGAAGTTTAAGAGTTTACAGTTTAAGAATCCTGATATTAAGCAAATATTTTGAATGTTTGGTGCTTTGTTATTTTTGATACAAATAAATCTCGGTATTCAACACGTCAATTTGATCAAATTTTAACAAATAAATGTTTTGATGACAATGTTTTTAATGTGATCTAAAAAGCTGTAGTGGTCTAGAAAACAAAGCATGTAGTACACAAATTGTTATTAAAAATAAATGTTTTTGTACATTTTCCATTGATCATGGCAGCAGCAAATCATTAAATGGTGATCAAACAACAGAGACAAACATTCTAATTTATAATCCAGACACTTAGATGAGCAAACTTCATGCATTTTAATAAGATGACTCAGATACCAAGACTGCTGTACAGTCCTAGCAAGCATTCTAGATATAGCACTTATGATAATCTTACAGAATCCAGTCATCACAACCAGCCTGCAAGATTGGAAGCTGTGTGTATTTGCACTGTTACCAAATTTACATAACTGTTGAAGTGAATCAGGTGCTAAAACAATGCAGACAGTATGCAAATAAACAAGACTACCAGTGGGCACGATACATATTTAGCAATTCTATGCCCTTCTTAGGACTCTGACAACTCTATGTGTCCAAAGCTGATGCTGCTTTGTGTGTAACAGGCTGTTATATTTACCTGGCTGACAGGATGGCATACTGGTCCCGGCCAGAGCAGATGTCCTGGGTTATGTAGGGGTTTTTATCACAGGCCACACCGGGCAGAGTGTAGTTGGGTTTGCACACAGTTAGGAAGAAAGGTGTATGATAGCCAGTAGCCAGCTGAATAACGTCAGTCACCAGCGCTGTGGCACACAGCCCAAACACATGAACACCTGTGAGAAGAGAAACCGGCAGTGCGAAACTGTGCTAACCGAGCCTGACTGTCTGTGTGAGCATTACGTGGCCAACACTCGACAACACCATATGCTTCTTCAAAAATAGAAAAACCATTAAAAGTGCCTGAACGCCCTTGAGTGTCTGAATAATGAATGTCATTGAGGTCCCAAGTATTAAAAC
>JAZGTJ010008901.1:1596-20256 GCA_036877575.1 Botia almorhae | reverse complement strand
ACAGTGCTGTCTAAAAAAGGCACGTGGAAATCCTCACTAAACACAGCTGGCCTAAATCTGCTGTTAGTTAATAGACAGAATTTACCGAGGGTTGTGCACAGCAAAAAAAAAAAAAACAGGTCACAGAAGAAGGTGCCCCTCAGAGAGCGAGCGAGCGAGCCAGTGAGAGAGAGAGCGAGTGAGAGAGAGCGAGAGAGAGAGAGAGAGAGAGAGAGGATGTCAACACTACAAAGAGAGGAGGCAAAAAATAAAACAAATGACTCTGTCACTTGACTGTAACAATTATAGGGCCATTCAGCTGATGAGGTCATGTGAGTTCTTTGAGTCACGGTCATTTCTTGTGTCAGACAGACTTAAAAGAGCTTGCAGATGTTAAGAGCTTTTAAGTGATCCTGCAAAAAAGAAATGAATTAAATGTTCATGTAAGTCAGTGAGTCACAGCAAGAGCACCTCCTAGGGCCAGTAAGCTGCACCACAGCAAGGAAAACATGAAGCCACATTGAGACATATCCCATTTAAAATCTCTTTGTATTGTTTTCATACAGATCTTGACACACATTATTTCCAGGAACAGATCCTGGACTTCCTGTCTCCCGTAAAGTTCTCTTTCTGCTCTTCTCTGTTTTCTTTTTGTCACTACCACCAGGTGCCTATAGCAGCCACACTTTCTATAGCGTAACCACGTATACTGTACACATAGGAGCATATACAGTATCAGTTTAAAGGCATGGTGGTATAGCTGAGCACAGAAGGAAGTAACAACAGTGGAATGTTCACTTGTAACCTGCAATTCCAACCGAATGAGAAGCAGAAAAATCACTATGCCACAGATGGACAGTAGAGGAAGAATAGAAAAAGAGAGAGAGAGAGAATAAAGAGCAGCATTTACATCAGAGCGTACTTGATCCATTTACACAAGGCACAAAATTAAAAACCGAGCTGTTCGGAAATGATAGTTGTTTAAAAACCAAGCGTTTTACCAGCAGGAACACTTGCGGTAATTTCTCTCTAATTGTGTGAGAAGGTTTTTTCTTTAAATTGCATTTTGATGTAATCAGCCATTAGTGTCTAATGCCTTCCAATATTACCAGCACGGGCCTTTGATGGATGTTTCAGCATCTTGCCGTACTCAACTTTCAATTCTAGCAGCAAGCAATTTGGATGCACAAATATTTCGCAGTTTCTTTCATCTGCAAGATAAATGACATCCACAGCCTCAGAGAATATACATCACGCATTGTTGTAATGCCGACATGCTCCTCGCTGTCAGGTTGCATCATTGTTGCCTTTTGAATAGGACTGTGTGTGTGTGTGTGTGTGTGTATATGTGTGTGTGTGTGTTAGCAGTGAGTGGCATAAGAGGGATGTTTCATGTTTTTCTTTTGACTGACTCTTTAATTATGTAATATAAGTACTCGCCGTGCAACGTTATATCAGCGCATGTAGCCTATAAATTCAGATGGATTGCCATCGGTAAGTGAATAAGATGCAGAAATTGCGTACAAAATGGTGGAACTACTCTGTACTACTGCAAATTGATTGCATATTCCCATTTTTAGGATTAAATTTAGGAAATGTTGTAAATCTACACTAACTTTAAGATTAACATCAATATATCCATAACTAAACCTCTCTCTCTCTCTCTCTCTCTCTCTCTCTCTCCGTCTGTCTGTCTGTCTGTCTTTTGTTCCACCTCCAGTTACTTAGACAGTTTAGATCGTATCGGCGCTGCAGATTACCAGCCCACAGAGCAGGACATTCTGCGAACTCGGGTGAAGACCACCGGGATTGTAGAAACTCACTTTACCTTCAAGAACCTGCACTTCAGGTGAGTGTAAATGACATGCTGTTTATGCATCTAGAGGTACACGTCATTCCCTGCACTGAAGCCGCAGTCTGACCGTTAAAGTATTACGGTAATGATCGCTTTCAGTCATTCACGGTTCGTAAGCAGGTGCGTTTTCACAGTGTGCGCAGACTCATTTAAGCTAAATGTGTTAAGTGTTTTTAAACTGAAATGAAGCGCTAAAGTGCTTACAAACTGAGATTCATCCATGCACAAGCGAACATGTCAATACACCCGGAATATTGTTTCTCACTTCATATCAGCTCCTCATTCACAGAGTTTTTTTTCCTTTGCGCTGATAACATGTGAAAATAGAAGACTAAAATAAAGGTGTCGACGGGGGTTAGACAGACACAGAGCTGCCACCAGAACTCTGAGGACAGATTTAGCATCATACAATACTGTTACAACAAATATATATTTTATATAATATAATATATTTATATAATAATATATTTTATTATAATTTGCGCCCATGAAAAGTGCTCAGTGGACTTGTAAATTATGTTCTGAAGCTGCTTACCAGCAAATAGATGTTAGGGTGTGAGAACGTTGCCTAACATTTCAATTAAGTAACAAAAATGTTAACATTTTTATTTCGAAAGTTCTAGAAGTGTTTTAAATGCCCAGTTTTCTTAGACATTGTATTAACATTTTTGCTGGTTATGAGAACGTGATTATTTAATTCTGTAACATTTTTAAAACGTTTCAGTAACATCTTAAGAATAACGTTTTTGATGCATGATATATAGCATATACAACATTCCCTGTTAACTGGGTTAGTCCCAGTGATGGGTTTAAATGTTTTAAACCTGTTTAAAACCCATTTAAAGGTTGACCCAGCAGTCGGTTGTGATGACTTGTCTGCTGTGCTGTATATATTGTGTGCTAGTTCTGTTGTTTGTGTGCTAGCTCTGTTGTTTGTGTGCTAGCTCTGTTGTTTGTGTGCTAGTTCTGTTGTTTGTGTGCTAGCTCTGTTGTGTGTATGCTAGCTCTGTTGTGTGTGTGCTAGCTCTGTTGTGTGTGTGCTAGCTCTGTTGTTTGTGTGCTAGCTCTGTTGTTTGTGTGCTAGCTCTGTTGTGTGTGTGCTAGCTCTGTTGTGTGTGTGCTAGCTCTGTTGTTTGTGTGCTAGCTCTGTGGTTTGTGTGCTAGCTGTGAATACGGTGAGCTCATGTTGAGTTTTGTGCACGCAGGCTGTTTGATGTGGGAGGTCAGAGGTCGGAGAGGAAGAAATGGATCCACTGCTTTGAGGACGTGACCGCCATTATCTTCTGCGTGGCTTTGAGTGGATACGACCAGGTGCTCCACGAAGACGAGACCACGGTGAGCAACAAATTCACATACACGCGCGCAAATGCGCACATCTGCGCTTCTGCTCTGACGCACATGAACTCACAAAGCATGCATGCTTTAACATGTACCCAAGTATGCTCTTTAACACACTTAGCGTTAACACAAATGATGTAATGGGTATTTAAACATATTTAACATGCTTTTAAAAGAGTTTGGTGATCCCAGCTAACAGGGAATGTTCTTAGAATGTTCTCTCAAAGATCCCAAAAGTTTCTTCAATGGTATGGTATAAGGTCAATGGTATTAGTAAATCAGCTTACATTATAAGCTGTCACACGAATTATTAAATATTGTCATCTTTTATATACTATGCAAAAAAACCTTATTCCAGTAAATAAGCAAAGATTATTTTGATGAGTGTATAAGTCTTGCTTGGGTCATACCTTGACTGCATTTGGATTGTTAACTTTAGTCATTGGTACCAAGTATCAATGTCTGTGTGTGTTTTAGGAGTGTTTTAGGAGTGTTTGTTCCTGCACCGTTACCAATATTTTTATTCTCTCTGCATGCACATTTTCTATAGGAAACATGAGAAGCACGTGATATTGTATTGCTGTATTACTGTATAATTTTTAATATCATATAATATAAATGTAAACGGGGAATTGTTTGTATTAAGACACAGCACAGACACGGCATACATTTTAAAGTAAATATGTGTACTGTATGTGCACTTCAAAAAGAAGAGTCATCTTTTATGGCCCGCGCTATTGGTTGCGTTCGTGAGGGTGCCTGATGAGTCGTGACAGGTGTGATGAGTCACGTTTAGATGCTTTGCAATCCAGCTAGCGTAACACAGATAAGAGATGTTTTACACCTCTGCCCACTGAAGCTAAAACATCAGACGGATCAGATCCGATTTACGATGATGTGTTTTGGACTTTTACGGGTAGGAACCAGAGTAACCGTAAATACAGCGAATCTTCTATCGAAGCGATAAAATGACGAGACAGATGCTATTATTCAGTAAAAATGTCCAGCGGAAACAAATGTATTGAGATAAACATGCTCACAGATTCACACTCGCCGTATGTGTCACGCATTGACAGCCTGTTTTTCTGCCTGTGTGAATCTCTTGTGAACTCTGTGGCCTTTTCTTAATCGCTTTGACACACACACACACAGTTTAAACTCTTTCAGACCAGGGTGACCAGACATCTCGGTTTAATGGGTACAGACTCAAGGTGCATCATGGTATCCAGACAGTTAATTAAATAAATAGCTTTAATAAAGGTTTGAGGCTCCCAAATCCCTTTTTAATTGAATGGCGTGACAGAAAAGAGAAGCTGTTTTTCTGCCATTTCGAGATGATTTGCCGACACTTTCATTCTAGAAATATTTTCAATTCAGCTTGCAGCATGTCTGGTTGCCATGACAGTAACTTCACGTATCAGTCGCTGCTCCACATCGTCCGATCAGTGCAGGCGGAGGCAGGAATGACCAAATGAAAATGGGTTTCGAACAACCACATGTCACCACAACAATGAAAAGCACAAGAAATTCAAACATTGCTCTAAGCAGAACCTAATGGTTTAAGGCTCCAGTGTAGTAACACTTGTCATTTTTGTATAAAATCTGTTGGGAAACCTTTATATCAGCAGGAATTTCACATGTAAATGTCCAGGCTGGAGATTTGAATGATCTGGTCACTCAGTGTGGCCTGTGTGAAGCTCCTGCTTTCTTGATCTGGGGTTGTGAGAATGTGAGTGATGTGTCGGGTTCTGGTGCATGTCGAGTTCCGCTCGGTTGCTCCGATGGCCTCCAGCGGCCACCTCTGCATCTGTGTCTCCCCTTCAAAAGCGCCTCTGCTGCTGTCCTGTCATCTCTCGCCATCGGCTTTCTTCTCTAACCAATCGCTAAACAATCCAGCCCAGCTCTACAGACGGCCTTTCCACCAAACCCTCCCACAGGTACGAAATTATCATCACCAGCCCCAGCTGAAGCACACAAAGAGTTGAAAGCAGCACTGTTTTAGTGCTTTAACTCGTAACGTCTGTCTTTGCTCGTGCGCTCATTCTGATGCCATAAAATTCTCTACATGGATTTTCTACATGTTGCTTTTTTCCAGAAACTCCATTTTTGATTGGCTAGTGGTGCTTTGTATGCAAAACCTAAACTAATGGCTGACCATGTTCTTTTGTTTCTGCTTGAACTGATCGCCATTGCATACACACACATCAGAGACAGTGACTGCTTCCAACTCTGAATTCATTACCATTGAAATAACGAACAATTCATGTGCAAAATAATTATGCATTACATGTGGAAATAAGGGACTGCATATCTTTGCCCATCTTCCCATTATAATTAACACAGGATTCATTGTGTACCACCTTAATGTGACAAATAATTTATACTGTACACTTGCCAGTGGAATGTAATTTATTTCCATGGCTGTTAAATTTCCGTCCGTATTTCTGTTCTTGTCCCACCTCTGATTCTAATTATGCGCTGTGTGATCGCACCTGAACGTGTGTGTGTATGAGTGGGTTTACTTAACCATATATTGAGGACAAATTCGTACCCAAATGTCAGCAAAACATGTAAGCAAACCTCCTTTTGGGGATGTCCTCATTTGTAAAACCACTATAAAAATATAGTAAATAAAGTTTTTTTTTATTTGTAAAAGTGCAAAAAGGGTTAGGGTTAGAGTGTGGGTTAGGGTTAGGTTATAGTGTTTATCTATG
Source organism: Botia almorhae (assembly GCA_036877575.1). Lineage (NCBI taxonomy): Eukaryota > Metazoa > Chordata > Actinopteri > Cypriniformes > Botiidae > Botia > Botia almorhae. The sequence continues at coordinate 14,370 of JAZGTJ010008901.1, read as the reverse complement.
GAATGTCCCCATTTAGATAGATAAGTAAAAGTGTGTGTGTGTCTGAGTGTTTGTGGCTGCATGTCTATACGTAATATTAGGCTAATATCTTGTTTGGTTTTGTTCCTGCAGAATCGCTTGCATGAATCTATGAAGCTGTTCGACAGCATCTGCAACAACAAATGGTTCACAAACACCTCCATCATTCTGTTTCTCAACAAGAAGGATATATTTGAGGAGAAAATTAAGAAATCTCCCTTAAGTATCTGCTTTCCAGAGTACACAGGTAAACTCATTACTGGTGTTAAGCTATGTGAGGACACTCTGCTCTGGCGGAGGAAAAGAGATGACAAATATGATGAAAAGCAAAAATAATTGATGAGGAGAGGACTGTAGAAGACCTTTCCAAAAACTAATTAACACAATCAGTCTTCAACCATCCTGTTATTTTATTCCGTTTGGATGGATTCTCATCCATAACCTGGAATGCCTCCATGTCTACATTCTCCAGCCTTGAAGGAAAATGCCAGAAAAATCTTTTTCTTTATCCTCTTGTTTTCAGTTTATATAAGCGCTGAGGTTTTTAGTTTGGTCCAGCATAGCTGTTTTTAACCTATTGTATGATACTGCCTCTGGGCAACTAACTCATTTTGTTCACTTTGCGAGCACATGATGCATGCGAGATGAGATAAAATGGTTAAAAATGAAGAAATAGTCACACTGCATGCTGGCAGTCATTTTAAAATCATCTCCTGGCGTTCGGCACCATGTGGAGGATGCACATTTCTGTTTTGGAGAACTGCCCTCAGAAAGAGATTTTTAACATTCATTTTACACCCAAGAATCTGATTTACATTTGTCAGCGATTAAACTTCATTTGAAAACATTTGGAGCCGTGTAAAACATTGGCATGTTTTGAGAAAATGCTTTCTATCAAAAGATAAACGTTTTTATCTTTTGTGCCTAGAAGCAACATTATGTGGAATGGATGCACATAATGTGCATCAGCTCTTCTGTATTATAGCATGTGCATTGTAGTATTTACGTAACATGCGTTTTTTTGCATTTAGGCAAATGTTTTTCCTGAAATTTTCCAAAAATGTTTGTGTAAAATGATGAACTCAGTGCACAAAAAGTAAATCAAACTATTTAAGGCCATTTTTCTAAGCTGTAAGCTTTTCCTCACCCATCGTGTTGAAAATGATGTACGGTCTTTAAGCGGATCAGCGCATGCACATAGCAATCATAACGTCATCATTTTTCACTTTTTTGCTTGTGTCATTCATTTTTCCCATTTATATTTACCATTGTGTTTATTCTCGTTTGCCCTCTTTTCTAATTTTCCTATCTTTGCGATTGCTGGCCTGTTTTTTTAAACTCATTGTTTTTACATCTCTTACTTTTATTTTTTTATCCACTTTTACCTTTATTCATCTGCTGGTTTTCCATTCTTGTTTCCTCCATCCTGATCCATCTTGTGCTGCAGGTTCGAGCGCGTTCGCAGAAGCGGTGGGCTACATTCAGTTCCAGTTTAAAAATAAGAACAAGTCTGCTGACAAGGAGATCTACACGCACATCACCTGCGCTACAGACACCAACAATATACAGTTTGTCTTTGACGACGTTACTGATGTCATCATTGCCAGGAACCTGCTGTTTTGTGGCCTTTACTAACTACCAGGAAATGTGACTGTGTCTTGTTCTCCAGAAGGTTCCATCAGGCCTTTAAATGGCTTCTATATAAAGTGAGAACTGCTTCAGGTCTGGTATTAGTTCTCACAAAGCTCATCTTTCATTTATAAGGGATGGGTGCTAAATTTAAACCAAAGGTCTGGACTCTGCTATTGATTTTGGTACGTTGTTACAAACGTAGGGATGTGCTTTAGATGTCCTTCCTCATGATCTGTTAGAGGGGTCAGGAGATGATGTATTTTGAGGAACTTTTGGTGCCACACTTTCACTACTGCCAACTTTATTTTTGCTGTAACAGAGTTTGTAAAGTCAGATCTTTTTTCAAACATTATTACAATAAGACCTTATTACACAGAATGTAGATAAAACCAGATTTATTTATTACCAGCGTTCTGTGGCAATATTCTACATGACTATGTAGGTGGCTTTTTAAATATTCTGTACACATACTGTATATATAATTACAAATTAATGCATTGTGGAACATGAATTCCAAGAATATTTACAAGCTGGCCCGTATTACATGTGCTCGCAGTTGACAGCAATCGCTGAGTGTTGATGAAACAGTAGACTTGACATTTACTTGGCATTTGGAAGAGAGTGTAAATGTCCAATGCCCTGAGCCAAGCCACAAAAATGTTAGCCTCTTAGCATCCTAAAATAACACCAGGATGCGTTACTCTTCAAAACTGGATTTTGAACTTTTTTAACTCGTACACCAAGGACATGTCAAAAAGTACAAAATGTGTCATTTTGGTTAGTTGCGTTGTGTTGAAAAATGCTGAAAAGTGTAACGTTCTTGCATATTTACAGTGTGTGTGTGCATATTTATATACAGTATGATTGTGTTATGTGATCTAAACCCACTATCTATTGTTATTTTTAGCTTGTTTTTAAACAGTGATTTAGGTAGACCACAAAAGGTGTAGATGGGCCACAAAATATCATATACATCCTATCAAATTTGATGTATGATTTAGTACATCGTAAAATATCATGATATAGCAACATCTGGACTATACTGCACATCACTGTAACTGAAGAGATAAAATCGCTGAGCTGTTTAACATCTGCTGTTTTAGTTTAATAGTTAATCTGTAGTCTATAGTTTGCTGGTAGTGTGAGCAGCAGCAGTCGTAAGCTCTCATTTTCCTAAGCTCATTTTCCTCGCTCTATAAGTTGACTAATGAATAATCAGAAGGAACGTACTGTAAAAGACAATGAATGGACAGGAAGTTGAAAGACACACTTTTGTCTGATGAGCTGGTGTTTGTTGTAGCATGGCCAGATGACTGCATTGTGTCTTACTCTATATCTTATACTGTAAGATCATGCTTTGAACTGAAGCCTTGGCTGCTAGGCCTTGCTACGTCTCTATGTGTAAATGGGAAATGATGATCTATAATTGACAGTTTGGATCTTTGCTGCCACAGATTTGCCAAAGCGTTTAATTTGAGTCTCTTTAGAAGCATTTTTGTAAACTCCGTCTGTTTCTGTCTACTGTAAACCCTTTTTTTTATTTCATAATTTGCTTCAGAACTTTTATTTATTATTTTTGAATTTAATAATGACACGACACAGCCTGTTAAAACATGGTGACTCGTGCCAGTTATGAGCTGGTATTTTTACTATTGAGGCCAGTGGTCAGTACTGAGTGCCAGTTAACTGCCTTATTGGGCAGTTGCTGTCCTTCAGTACTGTAAATACTGCACATTTACAGCAGAGAGGAAGCGTGTGGTGTACAGTGCGTAGCGGCTTTTATTTCAAAGACCATCGAGGACAGCAGTATACATTTTGTAAACTTTGTAAACCTAATGCCAAATTGATTGCTTATTAAACTAAAGCTGTAAAGAACGTTTAAATGAGTAACAGGTTGTGCGGCTAATGTCAAAACAAACCTAAGCTTAGATATATGGGTAAGTAGGTCAGTGGCCAAAGTCTAAGAAACTCGAGGGTAATTGAGTCTGTCAATAAAGAGGGACAAAGGATAATTTGTTTGCTGGGTTGTAGCTATTCCACAAACAGAAGTTGGTGCTGTCCTGCACACATCAGACCAACTGATTTTTAATGTACTGGGCTCAAGTGGTACAGTTTGCTAATGTAGAATGATGTTCTTGAAATGTATTTAAATTAGAGAAATACTAAGTCCCATTGTACTGTTTAATTTATATATCATATACTCGGAGTATGCCTCCAATTAAAAATACAGCATGCATACTCTGCCAAAAATCATTGTAATAAGTGCCTGTCATGTTTTACAGTAAAAATATCTCAGAAACAAACAAGATACTTGATGGTTCTTGAGAAGCAGAATTGTGCGAGATATTAAGATGTTAGTTTTCAGAAAATGTTTAGAATCTGCTTTATTTGTCTTACCTCAATGGCAAACCCTTTTCTGGATTTAGGCATAAGCATCACAAAACACCTATTGTATTTTTGCCAATAGGGTAATTTACTAAAGAGTAAATTAGTCTTATTTTATTAATATTATTACGGGAATAAACAAAACAAAACTTAAAACAATAGCACTAATTAGGAAAAGTTTATAGAGCATCGCCCAGCAGATTTATATCTTAAAGATTTATATATTAAATTTATATTCTCTCATTGCTGAGGTGAATCCCTGTGTATATCAATGGTGTTTGTTTAAGCTTGTTTGTTTTTGCCAAACAGCTGTAATTATTGTTTGCATGCATCTCTCACTTGTGCGATTATTTATTGAACAGTGGATGTGTATTTTTATGACATGAATAAAGTGTTTGTGAAATTCTGTGCGTGACACTAATTTCTGAGTCCGTTTTTTCTCCCACAAATAAAAGCAGATTGTAAATGCTGCTGATTAAATGTATTTTCTGCATCATCAGGATGTTTGTACTGATGATTGCTGTTTTGGATCTTCTCATGGGTTGAGCTGATGTTAATATTCTTTCCTGCCAACTTTTCACAACCGGTTGCCAAGATTTGGATTCCTATCTGATTTTCTATTTGGATTACAGTTCATTTATAACCAGAAGCTGCCAGTGCAGAGTTAAAATAATGTTTCCAGTCTGATTAGAGGCTCGGGTTCTCCTAATGCACAGTGGTTGGACCCCCTGTGTGCTTGTGCATGTCCCAAACAACGTTCTTTTAACATTATTTCTGACATAGCAAATGGAGAACATACAAAAAACATGGTATTGAGATACCTTCTATATGCTATATAACATTTTCAACATAACAATATCGTACTACTATTAATACGTACCAACTGATGTTATGGTTGTGATTTTTTTGTGGCCCTCGATGCTCTTGCTGTTTTTATTTCTCCACTAACCTCCTGGTTTCTCTGTCTCTGTCTGCCTCTTATTCTCTGTTTCTCCCTCTGTCTATCCCTTTATTCTGGTTTCTCCTATTGCAGAATCGCATGCATGAGTCTCTTATGCTCTTCGATTCCATCTGTAACAACAAATTCTTCATTGACACTTCCATCATTCTCTTCCTCAACAAGAAAGATCTGTTTGCTGAAAAGATCAAGAAATCTCCCCTGAGTATCTGTTTCCCTGAATACACAGGTAAGAACACTCGCTTGTGTCATAATGCCCATATGTGTTGCATGTCTGTTGTTCAGGGTGACAGCAGCACCCCAAAAATGTGTGATAGAGCACTGCTGTCACAAAATAAATTGCTACTACCCAGCTAACAATTTTAGGTTGTAAGTACATTTCCCTAACGTTTTTGTTAAGTAACAAAAAATGTTAAACAAGTTACTTTGAATGTTCTAGGTATGTATTTTAGTAATGTATTCACATTATTGGTTATAAGAACATTATTAAAACTTTTTTTCTGTAACATTTTTAAAACATTCCACTAACAACTTAATAACATTTTTGATATTTGATAAGTTACAGGAGAACTTTGGGAGAACTTATAGAGAACATTAGCCAATGTTCTAGAATGTTCTTGGTTAGCTTGGTAGATGTGCAACTGATACTCATATAAATCTCTTGACACACAGATGCTGTTTTATTTATTTATAACACATAATACAAATTTTAAAGGTTTAAGCTTGCTGTCCCACACTTAAGATAAGAAATACACTTAAAACAGAGTCCCTGTAAAACTGAAATACTAAAATCAGCCCATTACATCAGAATTATTTCTGGGATTGTGATCTTAGACTCTTATTTGTTTGGAATAATAGCATAAAACTAAATTCAACCTGAAACCATCCTGCATCGTGATAGCAGATTAAAACTAAGAGTGAAGCAGTACTGCATCTAGAGAGCAGCAGCTAAATTTTGCATGTGCAGTCATGTGTAAAAGGTGAATCCAGAGGGATGTCTGCCGGTCTGTCAAACTCTCTTCAGACAAGACACAGTTCACTGCCTCTGTTAGACCTGCCCTGCTACACCCTTCATGTCGTATTCCACTTATCTCTTTTACTTATCTTTTAAACTCAGCTTTTACAAATGCTTCAAAAGGAACCAAAGCAAAGAGACACTTCTGAATGTCAAAAGTCACTGGGGTGATTTTAAATATTGAAACTAATGAGCATTTAGAAGGACAAGCGTTTAACCAGTTTAAAGTTCACTGAGTGCTAGTTTTTTTTTACCTCTGCTGTAATGTCAGAACACCTTTCTGTGTCCAATCTCTCTTTCTCCCCCTCATGTACTCACTCTGATGCTTGTTCGCCCTCTTTAGGTCCAAACACCTATGACGATGCGGCTGCTTACATCCAAGCACAATTCGAAAGCAAGAACCGCTCGCCTAATAAGGAGATCTACTGTCACATGACCTGTGCCACGGATACAGGAAACATCCAGGTGGTGTTCGATGCCGTTACCGACATCATCATCGCCAATAACCTGCGAGGTTGCGGCTTGTACTGAGCCCCGCCCCTTCCCTCCCGAGCCACTTCTTTGGAAATGATTATTATTGAAAATGCAAGTTGGTAAATAATGATAACGATAATTTTAAAATAGGCATATACAAATATATAAATATATTATATATATGAAACGTTTTTAGTTTGTCTTTCAAAGAGCTGCCAACAGAACTGATTTCTTATAGAAACCCAGCCTTTATGGTTTTAGAACAAAGTTGGGACCTTTTTGTGTTTCATTTGGTCGTCGTTTTGGATTCTTTGCTGTTGAATGTTTCGTTCACCCCTGTTCTCCACCGTGTCTTGATTGTTTAACTAAACAACCCTCTTATTTTTTTAAACGTCTTTCTTTGACTATTTTTTATGTTAATGTCATTGTATGTATATTTATTACACAAATATCAGTCAGGGGGATGACCTGTACACGTTTGCCTGAGTATATGAATATACTTCAACGATAATGTGATGATAAAAATCTGTGATCGTTAAATCCATGGCTTAACCAGTTATGCTAGTCTTGAGCGCTACAGTTAAAGTCAGTCGAGCCAAATTTCAGTAGCATGTCCCTGTTCTGGATTTTTAATCAGATTTGGTTTTCGCTGCGATTTCCCTTAGTGCTGTTGAATATCGTAGAGAACGGAAACACTCAGCGCCCACCGGTCTTTTGTGTCGTCTGTACCCATCCCTGTCACTTCTGCAGGTCAGCTCTATTGGCCGAGTTTATCTATGGTAAAGGGCCCGCTCAGGCCCCTTAAACCAGTCCACCGATTGCAAGTGTCATATCAGTGCCATCCTTCTGAGAGTGACGTGTCTGGTAATACTATTAGTAACACTAGGTCACTGTTATGAGAATTTATTAACATTGTCTCGTAAGGAACTTTTACTTTGTTATTGTTGTTGATTAATTTATTCATTTATTTATTGATCATCTGTCCCGCACGCTTCCTTCGACTTACTACACCTTCCTCGTTCTTCTACCTCTCGTCCTTTGTTACCATCACCTTCTTCACATTACATAGAGTTCCTGTTTCAGTTGGCCTGTTTTAGTTGGCTGGGTAATGGAGTCCCGTCTCTGATAGCATGACCCCCCCTCAGCCTTTGTATAAAGAAACGGCTAACCGCTTCACATAGCTAATGGTGCGAAAATAAAGAATAAAACCTTAAAAAAAGGAAAAAAAGAGGAAAAAATAAAAATGGACAAGACAGCTGCAACAGAAAGAGAGGGCATCGTGTGGGCGGGGTTGTATGGGGGTGGTAAGGGGGAGGGGGGTAGATGTAGGGGGAGGGGTAACCATATGCTGACCAATGAGATGCAGGCTTGCAAAACGAGGGTCCTTGGGCTGTGAGTCTTTGTAGAAAGCTGTAGATCCTGCAGTTCTAGAATCTTTACAAGTAGAAATAATTTGAAAAAAAGAAAAAGAATGCGTATGACAACAACGAGTGATGATAATGAGGATGACGATGATAACAATACCAATATCAACGATTATTCTGTAATATTACTAAAGGTATATTTCTTGTGCTTTGTAGCTACAGAACTTTTTTTTTCTCCCCCCCTTTTTAAAAAAAAAGAATTTTGCAAGGGTTCCTGTGATCCACTCTCGAACCGTTCCTACTGACTTACCCATGTTGATGTTGATGAACTGTACCAATGATTTTTGCCTGTTCGCCCTGCATTGCGATGTCTTTATTTAGCCTGACCTACAGTATATGTATTGATTTTTCGTTTGTTTGGTTTTGAAAGAAACACTTTTTGGTGGCAGGGCCCCACCCCTTGTGCTGGAGAGGGCGGGGCTGCGCACGGCTGTACAGATTCATGCGCTTTCTCTCGTTTTTATTTGAGAAGTGTACTCAGACACCTTCCAGGTCTGCATAGAAAAGCACAGCTCTCACCTATCACACGTAGATTTGGAAAGATGTATCCCCTCCCCCCACCCCCCACCTTCTCAGTTGAAATTCAAAGAAAAGAAAAAAAACTGTACAATTACTGTAACTACGCCACCTTTGATTTTTTCACCTTCCCTTCTTTTTTTAATTCCTTTCTTTTTCTCTCCAAGTGAATGCTTTTGTGCTGCTTTTCTCCCTCTTCTTTAGTGAATGGTTGTTATTTCATGTGGGATGTTCGTGCTGGAAAACCAATCGAATGTAGTGTTTACATTAAAAGCCACAGTTTTCATGACTACAACCCTGCGCGTGTCAGTATTGATTGTTTGTTGTTCATGAGAGTCACAAGTGTTGTTTACATGCTTTGTCATGTACTGTATGTATCGCACTGCGCGCACAACGGCCCCACTTAGACCGTTCATTAGCGCTCAGTGTTTCAAGATAGATTATTGTGTATTGTATTATTATATACTGGTGGAGTTCAGTCAGAAAATGAGTATGAAAAATGCTCTTGTTCTACCCCAGAACATTAAACCAGACACATAGGAACTCTAAAGGATTCGGCCCACTTGATTAAATGTTCATGAAATTACAAAGTGCCCTCATTCAAACCTGTTCTCCATACAGTTTGCATGCGTTCGGTAAGTTAACCCCTGTCATGTTTTAAAACAACACCATTAGCTACTCCATTAGCAATTAATGACATCACAGAGTTTACCGGTATTTTGGTATCGATGTGTGAATGATGCTGTGAAAAGACAGAACGTCATTTCTTGTGTGAATGACACATTTGTCATTATGGTAATTTGCTGGAACACTACCAGGATTACTGTGTGAAAGTCCACATACTTTTACCTGCTCAGAATAAGTGTTATTTATTATAAATGCTTTGTATTTGAAGCTGCTACTACCCAATATAACAGTATGCAGAGATGATGAGGGAAATGGAGGAAGTGCAGCTAAATCTCTTGGGACATAATTATGTTTGTGTGCCTCCTAAGTGTGTCTTTAACCAGACGGTGCTTGATGAAGTAGAGGAGACGGTCAGTCACTCTATACAGCATCACAAGAGTAAGAGCCACTTTGTGCCAGCCTGACTGAATGATAATTGTAATGAGTTTCACGTGTGGAAAGAGGAAATAAAAATAGTTTGTGAGTGTGTGTATGAGTTAGAATATAAAGGCAATGTGAGAGGTCTTTCCTGTAGCTTTATTGTAGCTCAGTGGTTAGAGAATGGTGTTAACGCCAAGGTCATGGGTTCGATCCCAGGGATTGCACATACACAGAAACAATGTATAGTGTAATGCAATGTAAGTCGCTTTGGAATAAAAGCGTCTGCCAAATGCATAAATGTTAATGTTAAAATGTAAATGTTTTTCTAGCTCAACCCAGGTTTTATATAGCTACACGTGAGGAGGGCTCTTCCTCAATAAAAACATAGAATACTTTAGTATTATAGAATACAGAACTATAATAAAAATAATTGTACAGAGTCTACAGATTGTTTCATCAAACAAAATAGTTTACAGGAGCTTACTAATTAGTCTCAACTCAGTTGGGCAAAAAGGAAACGAAGGAGGATTTGGTGAAGTGACAACATACCTACTACTTTAAATCTTCTTTCTCCCTCTTCTGGTGGTGGTGAGTAATAACCTCGCTTTTCTGTCCAGCGGTAGCTAAATTCACCCTAGGCGGGTCCATAGGCTTAGACTCATGAGGGTTAAGTCAACACCAGTAGGCCTATTGAGGAAGTTAAAATAACCCATTTAAATAGTTTCGCACAAAGTTACACTAAGAATGAAAATTTTTGCATGAATATGTACAGCAAAATATGGCAAATAGGATGTGTCTTTATTATAACACAAACCAGTTATAGCCAATACTGTAGGTACATGTTAACCCCACAGGTTATGATGACTAGATTCTTTTTGACACTTTCAAAAATTGTAGTGTGAAAACTACAGCCACATTAACCTGCGGCCTAGCTGGCTATTGTTGTAATAATATAGGAATATCAGCCTTGCAATTACACAATGATGAGTCTGTGTAGTGTCTTGGTATGTCCTAAAATTCAATCCCAGGACCCTGTCCCTTTCAGCTATTTTTCCACAAACACACATGCACACAAACTAAGTTATTTATAGTGCAGCACCGCTGTCTGCCTGTTGCTAGGAGACGGCATGGTGCAGATTTCTCCAGCGTGCAATACCCAACGCTTTCATCATTTGTAATTTTATGCATTTTGTCACATATTTTAAAGTGTATATTTGCCATTTCACACCGAATAAAACACTGCACAGGCACAATGAAGTGACTCTAAATATCTGCCCTTTGTTTGTAAAAGGATGAACTAACATTCTGTACCAAATTGCTAAGCTTTGGGATAAATTGAGACAAAATTGTTCAAGGTTTTTAAAAGACAAAATTGTTTTGTATGTGCCTGTGCTGCACTCTGCAGCAGAGGTGAGCGGTGGCGAGGCCAGCAAAAAATGCTGATCAAATTTATGTCATAAAGGTCAAGGCCTCAAAGCTGCCGTTACCATGGGAACTGCATCATTTATTCCTTTGTCACCTCACTAATGATGTCAGCTATAAAGTGCAGTTTACCTTTTCCTTTCCAAATTATCTCTAAACACCCCATGCTTCCTGCAGTCTTTATGCAAATGATGTAATATAGTATGCTCCTTGGGCCAAAACAGAAGCATGCTTTATGACAAGATGAAACACCCTGCCAGGTGGCAAAAATTGTATCTGTTTTGGAAGAAGGGAAGATGATGAAGGGAGTTTATTATTGAACACTGTAAATAAACAGAAAGAGATAAAGAAAAACAATGTAAAGAAAATCAATTAGCTGTGTTTTTTATAAGATGACTCGTCTCTTTCTTAATTTGTTTACACTGGCATAATACAAAACAAAACCAAATATTTGTGTAACTTTGTGTTTAACAAACCCTTTTTTTGTAAGAGGCCCCTGCAGTGTGCTATGTTTCGTCAAATTTCATCAAGTATTAATGCCATTTTTACACCTAATATTAATTTGGATATATTTGAGATTATTAGAACCCTCCGAAGATTACATTTGTTGGTGTAACCTTATGTAATCATGGTAATTCAGGTAGTAGCTAATATTAATTCAGTAATATTAAATCAATTTTTAAATTTAGGATAGATGTCCTATTTTGAGCAAAACATTTTACTATTCCAAACACAAATCCTTGCTAATGTTATTTTAATCTAAAATATGAAAAAGTTCATAAACATGTCATCTATCAATAACTCAAGAGTATCGTATAAAAAAACGAACTTTAGGTACACAACAAATTTTACAACGTCAAAAAAACACGTGCACATCAAGCCGTCCCTCTAGTGGACAGAACCGGAAGTGAAGCGGTTCATTACTTCGGGCCTCGCTGTGTCACGTTGACGTTTTGTTTTGTTTTCTTAACCTCCAAATATACATTGTTATAAAAGGAAGACCTGCGTGCGGACTACAGAAGTCGTAAGTCACTATAAAAAAGCACGTTCAAATTCTTATCGCTGGGGTCACTTTGCTCTAAATGTATAATGACATAAACACTTGGCCTGTTCAGACAGCCAGCGTGTGACGTGAAGTAACATTTTATGTGCACTCTGAAATAAACTGACCCTCCCATGACATCTCTGTGCCTCAACGGCGACTCGGTGATACGAAGCGAAATAACAACAGTGAGCAGACGCTCGGATTTCCCGCCTGAAATCCGAGAGTCGGTTTGACTGTAGTTATTTTGTTTTGTCTCACAGTGCGGGCAGACTGACTGACTGACGGACACTGGCGGCAAACCCGGTGGGTCTCGCCGTCTGACCTTGCGGCGCCCCCTTTCGGTTTCCTCGCGGCAAGCGTCCAGCAGCGACACCTGTCACCCGCGTCTTGTGCCGTTTACGCGCGCTGCGCGTGAGAACCGGGAGAGCGGAGGATATTGAGTGACATCATTAATCATCTGAGGCGCGGAGACTGCAGCTGATTCCCAGTCACTGACGTCGACTTCTGAGCGCAGCCTCAAAACGACGTGGACAGACAGACAGACAAATTACTGTATCTGATAGATACTGTATCTGGCCCTGATAGATACTGTATCTGGCCCTGATAGATAGATAGATAGATAGATAGATAGATAGATAGATAGAATATAATTCTATACATATACATAATATAATTCTATACATATACATAATTCTATACATATACATATACATATAATTCTAGATATTGTTTTTCCAAACCATTTAGAAGGCCAAGACAAGCACTGTTATTACACATCATCCAAACAACCTGAAAATATGACAGACTCTTTCCGTGCTGTCAGGCGAGTGAAAGTCAG
>JAZGTJ010008900.1:0-20260 GCA_036877575.1 Botia almorhae | reverse complement strand
CAAGGGTAAAATTCTGAGGTTATTTGTGTTGTTATATAACTATGTAAAAGATTTTATAAAGGGCTTAGGGGAGGATTCACGAAGGATGAATAGTTGATAGCACTGCGTACTGTGCTAAAATACCGCAAGCAAAAACTGCAGTTTGGAGAAATCATCTTTCTATATCAGACTGATTTATATCGTTTATCCTTTAAATAATACAAGTTGTTTTCATTTTCTCCTCCACAGCTGGAAGACACGACCGTTTGACATCACTGCTGGTTCAGCCCATCTCTGCCTCCTTAGCAAAACTGCTGCTCAATGCCCCTGCCATGGGGCAGGGGAGACCCTGTGTCCCAATGGTCATGCACTCAGCCTCAGGTAAGCTGAGGGTCAGTAACCTCGCCTGCTGCACTCAGCTGTCAAAAGACAACCTCCTTGCCCCCACGCATTAACACTGCTCTTGGCGGTCAGATCACTCTGCGTTCAGCTAAGCTTGAATGTAGAGTAAGACTTTACAGTATTAGAGGGTGTCAGAAACTCTTTAAACACGTCTTAAATGCTGAATGCTGATTGGTCAATCACAGCACACGTTACAGCAGCTGTCATCCCAGACAACCTGTTTCCTTCACTGTGCTAGTTTCATGTCACTCATGACAATCTTTTCTTTATCAAAATAATTGCAAACTTAATCGACATCCCATGTCCATTTTTTGTTTATTTTTACCAACTTTGAAAGTAAGTAGCTGTGAAGGATAATGATGGATAATATGGGAATAATGTACAGTTAGCCAGACCAGGTTTTGCTAAATAAATTCAACAAAATTATGATAATGATCGCACAATATCCCATACATATATGCCTTAACAGATAATGATTTAATGTACAGTATAAACTAGTACATTTTATGTTACATATTTAAATGTATACACTACAGATCTTTAATCATCATTTAATGTTCATTGATGATATATTAATGAAAGTTAAATATTAGGTTAGCAACTTATCTGTTAAAGACCAGACTGCACAGTCCCCATACGAGAAACTCAAAGGAACTCACATAACAGTTTTTTGATATCTTCATTTTTTTCTGTTAATCCTTATATCTGCACTAAGCTCTCGAACCAAATCTTTTTATGTCCGAAATCCCTATTAGTCATCTCAGGCTCACGCTGAGCCGCCATCAAAAGCATCTGTCCATTCACATTACACCAGCGATCCCCCCCCGCTGGCCGCAGATGGTATAACACCCTTCTACTCCAGACGAGAGGGGCTGTGCGTTTGGAAAGCACCGGCTAGTTGATTTATGTCCCATGGTGTAAGTGTAGCTTCTGTATGCTAGTGAATTACACAGGGTGTACACATCATGTTAAAGTGGCCCTCACTATGGCCGCCCATATTCGAGGCCATTACACACATCAGTCAGTGAGGGCCTATGGGAACTAATTGAAGCTATGAGTCAGTCACCTTAGAGCGCTCTCTTATGCAGGGCTTTTAGGGGGTCAAATATGACACGGAACACGGCCAGAGCAGCATGTGTCGCTGGCAAAATAAAAGTGATGGATGAAAGAGTTGACATGCATTGGAATTTAATTGGATTTGAGTGAGCTGATGTACAGGAAAGGGCCGTTCAGCTGGAGTGATGTTTTTATCGACTGATGAAGAATGTATAACATGCAGTTTGGCCCACTGACCTTTGTTATGTAACTGTTATGTAACTACCCTTTAGACTGGTGAGCATATGTTATATAAATTATAAACGGTGTAAGCGTTACAGTTTATTTAATGCCATGTGATATACAGTAAGTGCAAAGGTCTAAAACTATTATCATTGTTTATTTTGTATTATGTTATGAAATGTTTATTTTTATTAGTTAAATATTTTATTATTTTATAAATAGTATTTTTTATTTTTATAATGTTATTTTTATGTATGTTATATTTTTTAAATATTTAATTTTACCAAGAATTAGTGCTTGTAATAATGTTTGTATGTTAAAATTTTGTTTATTTCTGGGTTTAAATGAACTGATTAATTCTGCCTATATATTTTGTATATATAAGTATATATAAGTTATATATAAAACATATATAGAACACCTTATACAGATCAAATTTGGTTTGTATATTGTCTTAAATAGTCACACAAGACAAGGAAGCAAATTTAACACAGCATCAGTTTTTCACTTTTGTAGTGATGAAAATCGCAGCAGGTAGCAAGTTGAGAGAGATGTTTATGTCTGTCCTGTCATAAAAAACTAAAGTTTTTTTTCCCTGTCGGTGTTCTGAGTTGTAAGATACCAGCATGACAATTAGTACTACTAGGCGACGTGCATCTGTGATGTTTCCTGATGTTTACGTACAACAGCAGCCACTTGTGTGTGTTAGCTTTATCACATGCTAATAGATGTCAGAACCTGCCATTCTGTCCATATGGAGCATGCATATACACACAAGCACACACACAGTCTCAGTCACGCACACATCCACCCACACAAACACGCTCTGAGCTCTGAGTCAGGTCTCAGTCTCTGCTCCCCCGCAGCTGTGTATGTGTGCGGGGAGATGCGTGCTGCAGATTTGCATGGGGGTTATTAGGCTCTAATTCCTGCGATTGAGTGAAATCATTTCTTATCTTTTTGCCGTCGCTGTGGCGAAACCGTTGTCTTGGCTTGATAGGCAGTCAAGGATTTACGGCCCGGGTAGACAAAATGAAAAGGAAATGGGCTTTAAGACAAATCCTTAGCCAGAGTTCCAATGCAGCCATTAAAGAGGCTTCATATTGGGGTGATTATTGGCTCATAGCACGCTGTTTTTGTTTGCTAGATTGGGACGCCTCCCAAATCCAAAGGCCACAGATCCGTACGGGGAGTTGTTTGTCTTCATGTTTGTGTGTTAATACTCTTTTCCTGTTTGCTAATGGTCTCTAAAAGGCTTCATAAAGGTGATAACATCCAATATAGCGAGATTTATCTGACAAACAGATTGTGGTGCTTTTGTGAACTAACCTCTGTTTCTGTGAGTCACTGCTTTACAACAGCACATAATTTTAATAAACAGCCATTTCATTCAGAAATGATTAGGGGAGCTTACTGGCTGTTCCAAAACCTGAACACGCTGCATTGCTGGCTACTGAATATTTAGGCAGCTGCCTTGTAAGCAGGATTCTGATGGTCGTAGAGGATTTGGAACGGTCTACACAGTCAGGAGCTCCACACACCAAAAGATGTTTTACATTAGCACACTACTCTGAAAAGCATAGCAATATAAAGAACAATATGCTTTATAAAAACAAATATAGGATAAAATAATCTGTTTTAAGGAAAGATGCCTTTCAGATTTCATTCCAACATTTGTTTATGTATAATCAACTTATTTTCTGTTGCGCCTGCTATTGTTTTTAACGTAGGCAGCATAATAAAACCAGTATAAGTACACAATAATAAGCTCGATAAGTAGCTCACAAGGTTTTGGAACAGAAGTGTGTGTGTGTGTGTCTGTGACTTTAAACCACTTACTGGAACACAAGATTCTACGTCTTCTGTCACTATGTCCAGAAATCAATGTTCGCCAAAAACCTGCAGTGGCAACACGAACACCATCGATCCTGCAGTGAGGGAGGGCTGCCTCCCCCGACACTCTCTCACCCTCCTTCCCTTCACGCTCCGAGAGCTCCCAGCCATGAACCGCTTCAGTCTGGTCCCAGGCCTGCACCTCTCTTCCATTAACTGGATCAAACGCTCCGAAGCTAGTAATCTGTGCTCTATTGATTGGGCTGAGCTTTGACCACTTCTGAGGTTTCAAATCATTTGTTTCCATCTGTCTCCTCTTTTTCATTCCATTCCCTTTCAATTAAGGCTCACTGTATCGCTCCAGTGTGCTCTAATTGCACGCGTGACTCCCTGCCTGGGCAAATGAGACAAAAAATGTATGGAAACCAATCAAACCTGGAGACAAGCTCTCCCTAATACTGGTATTAAACGCTGTCACATTACACCCCCCATGTTTAGGAGGCTGATTATTTATTGTCCATTGCTTTATGGTCTCATGTGGGCCTATATACTCCTAAATGTATTTGGTCATTATTGTTTGTGTGTGTGTGTGTGTGTGTGTGTGTGTGTGTGTGGATCAGGCGGTCAGATTCATCATCCATTTATTCACCATAAAGAAACGTAATGGAGAAATAGGACGAATGGGGCCCAAATGCATTAGTACTTTCTGTGGACCTCTGTGCAGTGCTCCTCTGGGCTCCTGTTCCACTCTGCTCGGATGAAAACTCATAATACATTTCTGTGCACTTACAGCTCACTGGAAGAAACTTGTGTGGTATAGATTTATCGAAACACACCCGCTCCTTTAATTATGATGATATTGATTGCGAGAAAACGTAACCTGTCCTATATCGGTTTCATTCTTCCACACCTTGTTTTAAACCACATGGGAAATGAAACGCACTATCGCTGTGCCCTGAACTCTGAATTATGCCGTTCGAATATGAAACAAGCCACGACATACTGTTAGAACGAAAGCAAACCTCTTAAATGCCCTTAATCTACACTTAAAAGTGGTCTGAGTAATTCTTTCAGTGTTTAAATGCTTTCTCAGCCTAATATACAGAAAACAGCTGTAAGTAAGCCATTTGTAGGTTGTTTCCCCTAAAAAAAAATAAACAATGTAGCTGTATGAACATGTTCTTTGGTTTGTTGCAGCCTCCTGATCAGGACACAGCAACATTGATTAACCAATGGCATAAGTTTAAGGAGGGGCTATCTGTTTGTCCAACCAATGAAAAAAAAAAACTTTATTCATTATGTCATTACTATGTCATTATTTATGCTATTCCATTTGGTGATACCAATAGTGGTAGAAATTAAATTGATTTTACCTTTGGAAAAACAACTACAAACTTCTCAAACAAACTTATATTGGTTGGTATAAATGCAGTAGGGGGTTGCAGGGTTAAGGTTTAAAAATACATCTAGGTTTGTATGAAATAAAGAATCTTTGTAGTGCCAAGAAATACACATTTATTGTGTACATGTTTTTTTTTATATACAGTATACAGACTAAATTGTTTTCAAAGAACATCTGGATTATTTGTTAAACCTGAGCTATGAGGCTGTCTAGTGTTTCATTCTTCTACAGGATCTCAGTCTCAATTTGCAGCTCACCTCTCTCAATACACAGCAACCCCTCATACCTATTGGTGATTAATGGCCGAATCTGTCACGCCGCGACCTGCATGCACGCCGGCACTTTTAAACACTCCCTTAGAACTGCATATACATCTTGTGCTCCTTACCCAAAGTCATTTGTGCTGTTGTCAGATGTGATAAATGGGGTCCGTGTGCTGTGTGAAGCCAGCTGCATTTTTAGAGTGAGTTTGATTACTTTTAAAGTGTGAGATGTATGTTAGAGAGTTGAGTATACACAAACCTATCATTGGTGTCATTTGTGTCAAAACACATCCCTGGCACCAAACCTCGTCTTTATTTCCCTCTGATATCCACAGAAGCTAATAATTTTTAAGCCACACCCCAAGGCCAGTGTAGTATAGAAATGTGACTCCCTGTTAAATTACGACTCCCCTGTTTCTCCCTACTATGGTTAGGATTAGAATTAGGTGTGGGGACGGTCTTTGCAGATAAAGACCAATCAGTTAGCTGCCCTCCCAGTGTATGTACCAATCAAAAGCAGAGGGGTCGAATTTCATACATCATTGACACATCTGCTTAGAATCTTCAGTAAAGAAATTTTTAATATTGCTTCCATCTTAAACCAGGAGAAAGTCTATCTCTAGATTTTGCTGGGCTCAGCAGTGTTGCTTTAGGAGAGAGACAAAGAGAGTTGGAGACGCACGGGATGTCCTCCAGGACCAGGTGTTTCTTCTCATTATATCTGCTGAGATATCAGCTTCATTGATATTCATCAACACGCCGAGCCTTTATGCATAAATGGTTAGATTATCAGCGAGCAGCAGCGACACCTTTTAATACTGTGGCTTTGATAGCGTTGGTTTTCATACTTTCTGTTTCATACCTTCTCTTTGTTACATGCAAATGGACAGTTAGAATGAGGGTTGTTTTCCAGAGTCAATGAAGGGCCTCCTCAGGGATGATTGTAGATCAGTGATCATATTGAGGTCGATATGTATGAAGCACGATGTTGATGTGTCGAGTTGGCAAAAATGCTCAAACAAACAAAACAATGTTTTTATGATGTTACAGTGTTTACATATTTTAGAGAAATCAACCTACGAGTGGGTTCACTCTCAGCTGTTGTAACATATTGTGTACAAAATGCACCTGTGTACACTGTAAACATTACTGTATTTTTAGTTTGTTTAAATTAAGGATCACCTAAATGTGATGGCTTAATGTGCACACACATATACTTACATTTATGTATGAACTGTATGTTAACCAATTTAAATATCACAGTTTCACCAGAAGTGTGTTTTGAATACAGGCGAGTTTGTCTGATACAGGAGTAATCTAAAAAAAAACATCTTTTGCATTTTACTTAAAGCTGGTTTAAGAATTTTAGATATCTCAAGATTCTGCGGACTTGACTAATCCAAGTAATTCTGTTTCTTCCTCAGGAAGAAGAATCATAAATCTCACCATTGAAAGTCAAGTATCATTCAAGACTGTGCACAATGTTATTGGATATCTCAAAGGCAAGACCAATCCAGGTAGGTCTGCACAAAACCGAGAGGAACCTTTCAGGAAATGATCATTTAGTTCCACTACAAACCCACTACAAAATGTAGTTCCACTACAAGCTCTTCCTTGCGGAGAGCTCAACATATAAACAACGTGACATAATTAATATGGAAATGATTAATTAAATTTAATTTAATTTAACACCACAATTCTAACCACACTTAAAGCACTGCCGACCTTTCCCAGGCGTGGCTGTTACTGAAACCACAACGGTCTTTGGACTGATATAACAAAGACGTAGCACTTTGTGACTTTATTGTAACGTGTTTGTAATACTAAAGCGATTGTCCTCTAAAACAGGAGTGCAATCTAAGCGTTCTCTCCTTCATCCGCTATAAGACTGAGAGTCTGGAGGTGAATAAAGCCAGATTTTAAGTCTAGGTGCTGAAACAGCTCTTTGTTCTGTATGACAAACTAATCTCCTAAAACAAAACCTGTCACCACTGTCCATACGCAGGTCACCTGGCTGCCAAAAACAGGCTTTTAATTACTGGCTTCTTTTTTCACCTTCAGAATGATTTAGCCGTGTGTCTGATGTAATGAAAGCGTTTAATCTCTCACCCCCGCCCATAAGACTGTAAACGCCACTGCGTCTGTGCATGTAAGCCCTCTGTTATTTACCTCAGTGATTTATTGTTTTCTCCATCATAATTGGTTGCTGAGTCACTAATTACGTATCGCAAATCGCGCGATGTTCCTGTCCTTGACTTCTGCCTTTTTAATAATGCGTTTACTTGCTTTAATTTCTCTGGCAGTTCAAGGTCTTATTTATGATTTGATGTCATTTTAATAACTTCCCCAAAGACCGTTCCAACCCACCTGAGTGCAGGTGGGGATAAAATATTCCTTATTTTTGCTCTTGTCAGCTGTGTGAGTGTTTATACTTTCTATAGCTGTCAGTCAAAAGTGGCCCAGTGCCACGCTCAGTTCATCATCCGCCGTAAGTGAAGCGTATAGCCTGCGGCTAATTGCAGGAGCGTTTGTTTCTTTTCCTTGACTGAGAATCAGACCTGATTTGTATGTGCGACTGCTAGTCATCCAGAAAAACCGTTCTAAATAGGGTCAATGTTTATCTTAAATAAATAACTGACTATTTAGTGTTAAATTATGTTTGCTATTCAACAAGGTGTTGAAATATAGTGTGTGTTTGGAGAGATATGCATACACTCCCTCACTTTATGCAAAAAGCAGTGTGTCAAATGAGTTGTGTCAATCCAAATAATCAGTATTTATGATTTCCTGGTTGAACCTGCCAAGATTCAAAAGTGTAGGATTCAAAAGGTACTTGGCTATCCCGTAAGGTCATGGGAGATGAGGGGTCATCAGATTTAAAATACATTTTAAATCTTTTTTTTTACAGTATAAGTGCTGTAAGTACCAAAAAAGTTGTTTCTTATCGGATGCAGAATATTCCAGAAGTGCAGAAAACAACATCAAGTGCGAGTGAGTTTGTTTGGTGTAAGTGTAACATGTTTGTCGGGGTGTGAGTGTTTGTTTCTTGTTTTATCTTGTTCGGCTTCTCCTTGCAGATCGATACGTACTGGTTGGCAGTCGTCATGGCAGCTGGTACGAGGGTGCGTTGGCGGACTGGGGAAGCGGCTCCGCAGTCATGACTCAGATCATCGCCTCCATGACAGCTCAGACCCGCGCGGGCTGGCAGCCCGACCGCACCGTCGTCTTCTGCTCCTGGGGAGGAACCTCATTGGGCAACATCGGCTCCTTTGAATGGGGGAAGGTAAAATATCGCTTGTGCAGTTATTCCTGGTATGCTCTGTAACTTTTAAGACATACTTGTGTTGTACTTTAAGGAAAAAAATCTGTAGAAAAGCATTAAAGACTTGCGAAAAATGCTAAGGTCGAACCAAATACCAATTGAAGATTGTGAGTATAATATTTTATTCACTGTATTCTGAAACATGTCTGATGGGGGAATATAAATGTACTGCATAACAGGAATGACCCCATGAACTGTTGCTCCCTCAGGCACTTGAACAGCCCCAAACAAATATCAACATGGAAATCAGCCTGTTAACACATGACATCGCCTCAGTAAATCACCAGCATGAACGAGACAAATAAATGCCCTTTACGGCTCTCATGTAGCAAATCAGCAGCGTGATCTCGTGTGTGAACTAACATTACAAGGTTTAGTGCGAGGTCAGAAGCGCCACTTCTTGTGCTTTCCTCACTTTTATAACTACAGCAAAGATAAAAATGAAAACAGTACAGATTACCCTTAAGCAACAGTGCTTCTTTATATAATCAGCAAACCGTGAAGATTCAGTCAGACTGATTTTATAAGTGTTAATGAAGTTATTCTGTCTGGTTGAAAAGTTTGTCCTAATAAGTAATTCAAACTTCATAATTAATTGTAAAAAACCCAACGATGTCACAATAAATGGTTAGTTTTTGAGTATGAAGGAAGCAATAAGCATTCTTATTATTTTTGTGGCTCATTTTACAAACTAGTGTTTCCCTGAGGCTTACTTTTGGTTTGGTGCCAAAATAACAATTCTATGATATTTCATTAGTTTAGAAGTGTTCCAGTAACTCAATTGGTAAAGCATTTGAGTTAGCAGTGCAAAGGTCGTGGGTTCGATTCCCAAAGAAAAAAACATACGGATGAAACGTACGGCTTAAAATACACGTTGAGTCGCCTTGGATGAAAGTCAGCTAAATACATAAATGGAAATAAATGTAGTTTGCCAGCTACAGCAGATGGCTGTGTTCTGTGTTTGTACAGGAGAATGCAGTGGTGCTTCAGAACCGGGCAGTGGCTTATGTCAGCCTCCACAGTCCAGTCAGAACCTCCGGGTCCTTACAGTCCATAGCATCACCTTCTCTTCAACAGCTGGCATCTGAAATCCAGAAGGTACCAACCAACTTTTGCCTATTGCACACACTGTTTGGAAAATACATTATACAGTCGACAGTTGACTATATTTAGGGCAAATACATAACTTTTTAAGATACATTTTAAGGACGCGAATAAGGTGTCTGGATTATAGCATATAATATATACCATTAGTATGTATACTAGTACACTATCCCATAAGTATACGAATGGATCAAAGATTTTGTGGGCATGTTTACACGCTGTCACTAGATGTTCAAAATTCTGCATCTTCAAACTTACTCTGATGCAATATAGCTCTAATATATTGTGTTTTCTGGATATATAGAATGTCTCACTCAATCTGACAGGTTCATTTCTGATGTAGAAAAATATATTGCAGTTAATCTGAAATCATAACAAAATTGCATAAAGAGCCATGCTTATTAACTCCCGCTGTAACTTACTGTAACTTTCTGGGAGTTTTAACTCAAACTGACAGCCTCTTCACCATCAGGTAATTGCACCAGATGAAAATGGATCGACAGAAAAGGTTAACTCATTTAAATATTGCCATTGTATTATTTTGCTGTGGGACTCAGGCTGGGACATAGACTGCTGTAGGTCACAGGCCCTGATCTGATGACAGCGCGCCCTATTATTTTAAACCAGACAATAATTTTGTTCATTAACCTAAATGTCAGTCCACCTGTGACATTTCAGCCTAATAAAGTGAAGCTCTGACCTGCACTGCAGCCGCTATCTAAATCTCCCCCGCAAAACTTCCAAGAGAGAAATGGTGGTTCTCTGGAATAATTATTTCCCTTGTCGTCAGCCGTCCAGGCTTAATGTTTGTAAAGTAGTTCACGGGGGAAAAAGAAGAATGAATGAGGAGTGATTTGATGTGAATAGGCAGAGAAAGAGTTTTGCAAAGTGGGTTTGGTGCGCTTTGCATAACATTGAGTCCCCCTTTGAAAAGTACTTTAAAACCTCTACAAACAGCTAGAGATGGAATTGTGCGTATACGCGTATATAATTAAATGGAGAGACAAGACTTAGGGTTTAAGGATCTTTATCATAAATCTGAATGTGCATAATAAAAGAAGAGGTGGAGTCTGTTTAGATCATTCCCACCAGTTCCAATAAACAGTCGTTGGCCTCTGGATTTTATGTTTACCAGTGCATACAGTAGGCCAAAAATAAAGAGCTCAAACACAGTTCTTTAAAATTGCTTAGTGAGGTAAATATGCACAACTCACTTTCACAAATGGACTAAAAGAGGTATGAGGTAGCAGGCTGATACAATGAAAAGCTCAAAGGAAATGGACTTGGGTCCCATATCTCTTACTTACTTATCAAGTGTTCCATTTAAATTATTTGCAGACTAAATCTAGAGCACTTGAAATTTGAATGCGCAACCTCGCCGAACCTTCTGTAAAATATTCTTATTCCAGGCTGTATTGTGAGGCCAACAAAGAGGAAAACAGTTCGACATTAGCACTTTTCATACTCTAGTCTGCGTTAATATTAACCGCATTGTCTGAGAGCGCAAGCACTCCTCCACCAATCATTTTCTGTCACTCGGTAAACTGCTAATGGCTTATGCTAATTGCTGTTGTCCTGTCAGAGTCTTTGACGTAATGAGACACAAGATGCTCTCATTAGCATGCTAATTAAACGGAATGCCATCCAATCAAAGAGGCAGGTCTGTTTACGTTTCGACTTGGATGAATGACTTCAAATTATCCGCCGTGATAAATTGAAGAAAAGTTATTGTTTTTATGAAACGATTCTTAGTTTTCATTTTTTGAGCTGCTGTTGAATTTGACTGATTAAAAAGTCACAATTGCAATTATTTTTGACTGTCCTTATTGTAGCCCAATTAATACCCATTTAAATCCCCAAGTCTCAGTTCTGTGTCGTCAGCAGCTGAAAATGATGGGACCACATACATTTCACATGATCTTTATTGCAATGGGCGCTGGTCCTATGTGCCATGAAACCTCCTGTCTGCTCTTATTGTGTTATTGGAGCCATTGCAATTTATCTTTGGAATGTTCTCTTAGGAAAACACCAGGTATCCTCAACACTGTCAATAGTTTGAGACATTTTAACAGCCCTACAAATCATGTTACAGCTATGCAGGTAATACTTATCCACTTATCTTGCTTTGCAGCTGTCTTTGGAATAGAGATGCTATTGCAGTGATGTTTTGAATGGGTGCATTGGAACCAATTATGATAAAGCCAAGTGCTTCTTTTGGGATTATGGAGCAAAACATACAAAGTAAATTGAGAGATTTTTCATTGTTTAATTGGATTTTGTTGTGGCAACATGTGCGTGACTCTATTTTAGACCGAAATTACACAAACAGTACGAAATATAAGTCCGTTTTTTTCAGTAAAGACTCTTGAGTTTTGTTACGCGATACGAATCGGTATAATTTGATTTTGAGGAACAAGCATTTCTTAAAGTCAGTTCCAAATTGCGTTTAATGTTTAATTCATAAAAACATTTGTGTCACATAACAGTGATCTTAATATTTGAGTGAGTGTTTCATCTTACTTCAAAAGCCGCCATAACAGTTCGCGTATAACCAGCTGTCTCCCTTACGTAAGCTTTTTATTCTAGATCAGGTGTTTTAAAACCTGTTAAGCTTTTGGTAATCCTCTGTAAGACCCATGTCTCCTGCACCTGACTAAGGCAGCAGATGCCTTCACAGAATAATTTATGCAGACACTGCGGAAGTTTCTAGAGCTCTAAATGTAGGTCACATTTTGACAATTTTAGCCACAAATATTGTTCAAAAGTCATTATCTTCAAATTAAATCAGATTTTAATATGACCGTGAAGTTAAGCCACAAGGCTTTTATGAGAGAACACTGAATCTTGTGTGGTTAGTAATAACCTTGGGAATTTCTTGTGCCCACCTTGTGTTCACTCCTACGCTATACCTCATATAAGCACACACACATTAGACCCATATTTAACCTGACAGCATGATTGTATTCAAATGTGAAAAAAAAAATGTACAGAGAAAAGGAGTGTAACATGTAATCCTATCAGAAATAGACATTTTTGATTAAAGGGAAATGCAGATTGCCATACAAGTAATCTGAATGTGTGTATCACAGCCAGACTTTGAGATTTGAGAGATTTGAAATTGGGATTCACCTATGCAGTTGGACAGTCTGCACACTAGAGTTTGAAAAAGTGATGTTCTGTCAGAAGTTAAAAGTGAATATTAACTTTGCTTTGATTTAGACATTCGTTAACCAATGAGAGGCCGGCTTCATGTGTGATTTTGTAATTTTAAATGGCTATAATTTCCACTCAATTGCAGACTGACCTCACTCTTTCAGCACCCTTTAAACGCGTCTTATCTTAATTCCTACCCATCAAACAAAGCCTTTGAGTTTTCTCTGGTGTGTGGTTGCCCTTAGTTTCTCATTGAGTTCACCAAGTGCATTCTGGGTTTTTTAGACTTTGTAATAAAAACACAATCCAGCCAAATGCCTGTGAATTGGAGAGCTTCGCATTTCTTTTGTTCTCAAGAGTAATCGTCTAGCTCGGCACATCGTTATTATCTATCGTATTTTACGTCTACAGAATTGGAATTCATACCCGCTATATGTTGCATTTCATTTTCTATCCATGCGGACTGACTTATGCGGTTGGCTTTCTTTTCACGACTTTCGAAGCGATGAAACACTCTTTGAAAGACTTTCTTTCAAGATGAAAACATTGTGTGCATTTATGAAACACTCGAGGTCTTAAAAACGGTCTGAAAAAAGCTCAGCTTTGCCTCAGACTTGGCATAAACACTGGTCAGACCATCTCGGTGATTGACCGCAACAAAACGAGAGGAGCTGAAAAAGTGACATTTTTGGAAGCTCTTTGAATGATAGATTCCTGACCTTAGGAGAACCGAGATCGATACTGTAAAAAATGAACTGAAAGAGCCAAACGCAGGCAGGTGTTATGCTTCAACCACTTGTGATAACCCCAACATCTGATAACGCACCCTTTAGTCACACGTACCGTTACCCAGAATTCCTCAGCGTGCATTAAGGGCCAATGAACACGCTCATGAACAGAAGGTGCAGGGCACCGAGGGCAGACTCTTCCATGGAAATCATGTGGCAGAACTGAAGCCCCAGTTGCCTCCAGAAGCCTGTTGGGCTGTAAGTCTTCGTCCTGTGACACGGCAGTGCTGTCACTCAACACTTCATAAAAACCTGCTGGGGTCCACAGCATGCTAACATCATCTGCCATTCTCTAGATTAAACCCTTTTCACATGGATTTCATCAAGATAATGCATGTTCTGTGTACGTGCCGTGACATGCTAATTGCAAGCCATTAGCAAAAGCATTTAGCGGGCTGTGGAGGAAATGCGTCTTAGGCGATTTTTATATTTCTGTGTCAGTCAGTTCATTGTCACCTTGCTCTATTCAACACAAATAGGGTTTTCTGTGACCCACAATCGTCTTCCTGTAGTTGATTTTAAACGAATGAGACATAGATTATTCTTTATGTAATTGTACTTTATGTTTTACTTAACCATAAACCATAATCCGCTGTCCATTTTGCAATATAAAAGGAGACTTTTTTGAGTATTGCTGTTCTTTCTTTTCCTCTGTAAAGTTTTAAGCACCATATAACAATTTGAACTGAAATACCCCATGCAAACGAGATTTTTTGAGAATGTTTTCCTCAGAGGACATTGCAAACATTTTGCAACAGCTGAGCAAAAATGACACGTTTTGCTTCTATAATGAGTTTTACCACAGTCTCTGCTTTTTAAACCCTGTTTGTATGCAATCCAGGGGCCGCTTTACAACCAAACGTAGCACCCTGAAAGACTGCAGTGAGTTTCACTAGATTAAATCATTTCCTCGTATTACCGTCTCGTCCCCGTCTCAGATTTGTGCTTAACTGCGCAGAGATCTTATTGATTGAATAAAGAGCACGGCACAGACACCCGTAGACTCTGATCACAAACGCTGGAGATCATTCATCACCATAGCTTGTGTGGAACAGCCAAGATCTGCTCACACACTGGAGGCCACAATGTGATTTCAGACACTCCCTCTCAGCAATGGTGATGCGGTCTACACAAGCACATGGTTTATCACCTCTGCTGGCAATCAATTAGTTCCCAATCAATAGCCTCTCACTGGCCAACAGGAAACAAATTAGCAGCCTCTCTTTGCTTGCACCACACTTGTTTATTCTGGGAACTTTTTATCATGGGGAATCTAACCCGTTCGCTTAAAAATGGGAAGTTAAGCCATGTGTATCGGTGTGCTTAATTAAATATTGTATGAGAAAGCATCCAAGTCATTTCAGTACAAATGGACACCCTTTTAATTGTATTGTTTCTGTGTTTAAAAAGAAGGTCAGTTAGAGAGCCACTCGGTGATGAAGCGTCAACAGGGCGTGCTTTGTGTGGGCTGCAAAGCAGACACTAAAAGCTAGTAATTACTGGGTAGGTTTCATTTTGAAACCAGTTATGTCAATTTATGTCATTCAAAGGTAATATCTAGCTGTCTGAATGCAGGAAAAACTCTTCAGTTGAGAATTGTAGCATGTGATAACTTCACATTCGTATATAACTTCAACCCTAAAGACACCTTCAGATGATTACAAATGTTCAATTCTTAGACAAGAATGAAGCTCATGTATCTGCCCTCTAATTTTCTAAGGCTCTAGTGCGCCACCACCTGCGCAGCAGCAGACCTCTCGAGTTATGCAAAGTGACGCCCCTCTTGTTGTTTTTTAAATAATCTCAGCCTTATTCATACGTTTTGTCCCTTCTTTTATAAATGTATCAGCAGTTCCAATTCCATTTCTTGGCAAATGTAATTTTCAAAGGTCACCTTCTCTGAGAATAAATTATCTCCACAATGCAAGGTCATTTTCTGTCTCCCAGCACATTCAGAACCAGATAACAGTTTTGTTCCGAGATTTGCCAATTCTTCTCTTTCACTCTCCCTGTCTCTCTCTTTCTCTCATTCTCTCTCACTTTCTCTCCCATGCACCCTCTCTGTTTGCATCCTGTTCCCTTCTCAGTTTGATGGCATTTTCCATCAAACTGAGTTTGCATTTCTGAATTGATGAATTAACTCAGGTACCTTTTATTGTAGGCAATGATTTTTTCCTATCATTGGCAAATAAATTTAGCACAGAAGGCACATACCTGCATACAGGGAATAGTGAGACGCACGCAGACAAGCATCTGAACAAGCATCACAACATCTTTGATCTTTATATACTGTATCTGCTTTCTCAAATTACAGTGCACACCATCTTTTTGCTGCCTGTGCTCAAAGCAAAGCAAAAGTGGGGATCCCAGTGGGGAACTCTTATATCTTCATTGATTCCTCTAGATTGCAGTGCAATTAAAGCAACTAGAGATTCCAATTTCTCAGGTCTTTCTCCTGAAATAAAGGTCACGGTCTACAGTGTACTGTATTCCTTTAGAGGAAATTCTAACAATGTCTCAAACTGTTTTCAAATTTGAAGATACCGAAGATACCAAAGTCTGCTTCTAAAGTCTGATATTTTGATTTGAGCTTTTCAAATTCTCAATCAAATTCTTCCAAGACTAAATAATCTAAGCCATGTTCATTTTATAAGTCTATACTCTTACTGTGCATCAACGTTTGTTTCATGCCTTTTAAATTTTTCCTATGGTATTTTTTGATAAACGTGAGACAATGGTAAAACTTGTGTGAGATTTAATTGAGACCTCCATTACCTCCATTACCATCCTGGCCAATGAAAGAGCACGCTTTGAGTAATAAAGTGTGGTCCAGGGTTAGTCTGTGAGGATATATGATGGCTTGTGGAATTAGTCACATGGTC
Organism: Botia almorhae; assembly: GCA_036877575.1. Lineage (NCBI taxonomy): Eukaryota > Metazoa > Chordata > Actinopteri > Cypriniformes > Botiidae > Botia > Botia almorhae. The sequence goes on along the minus strand of JAZGTJ010008900.1, from coordinate 3,854 downwards.
AGAGTGATCACAATGGCGCAGTAAAAGGTCACTCATTTGCTAATGGTCTTCAGCAGGAATCACTGTTTCGCATGAGCTGAGTGGATGACTGGCTTCAGTTGATGTGGCTATGGCTGTCTGCCAGTCACTGTTTCTCTCTCTCTCTCTCTCTCTCTCTCTCTCTCTCTCTCTCTCACTACACACAGGTCTGTTCAAGCTCAAATATATAAACAATGATTTGGCCATCTCGTTATCATTGCAGACAGAGAAATTAAATATTGATTCTCCTCACGGGGCAAAGGAATTGCTGTGTGAAAATGCTCCACTACAGAGCAGTTTCCTCTGTCACATTGTACCTCAGGAATTTGTGGCTAATTTTGACTTTAACGTCTTTTGCTGCGTATGAAGATAAAGTAGTCCACTTTTTCTCAGGATGAAGATGCATAGATGGTAATCCTTGCACAGTTCAAACAAGGGGCTTCTCACACTGCACTTAGCCCTGCCTTATCTTTTAAATCCTTAGGCTAAGTCCACTTTTAACCCAGGGCTAAGCAAAACTTAAAACTAGTTTATTTCAATGCAGGTTGTTAGATACCACATGAGGCACCCTTTTCAGTGTGGAGTGAATTTAAGAATATATTATCCTATGCACATTGTTACAGTATTGTGCTGTATTATATTGTGTGTACTGTACAGCGTGACATTTTGAAATCTGAATATCCAGGATTAATTACTGACCCAGTGTAAAGCATAAATCTTTTGTGTAATAAACATTGTCTGCACAGACTAAATTCCTTCTACATTTCAGGGTGAAACATAAACAGATAAATAGGATTATGTTTAACAATGGTTCAGAATGGCCCTGGTTAACAGTGAAAGTGTGAAAAGCCTAAAGCAGTCACATTTATTCATTTATTATTAGACAATGGCCACAAAGTGAGGGACTGTGGCAACAGCGTATTTAGCTACTTTTGCATCTGGTTAGCTGTTTTCTTTAGGGAGGCACATTAAATACATTGTAAACAGTTGGTGTCAACAAGCTCTCCGATTCTGCTATAATTTGTTTATTAGTATCAATCAGGGTAAGACTTTCTGAGAAGCCTGTACGTTATATATAATGGGTTATATTGTTTTTTTAATGCATTCTAAAAGTATTCTAAAGGCTTATTAATACACATGGATGGGAGCCCATAAAGTGTTACCAATGCCAAAATTATGTGTAATAAACATGGTTTAAATTCTTTCTATTGTTCAACTACGGAGAGGTTTTAATTATTTTCCCTGGAACAGTAGAGCTACATTTCTCGATTGCCTCAGTGTGTTTATCTCCTTTTGTTTGCTGTTAGTATATTTTTGTTTGTTTGCGTTTGGTTGGTTGACTTTTAATGAGGCATGCTAAAGTGATGGGAAAAGCTCTTCATTAGGATAATATCAATCAGACTCCTGCATAATTGCATGATGTCTGTCCATGAATATTATATGAGGGTTGGTAAACTGCACAGTGGAGTAACCCAACCATTGAAATGTTTATAGTAATTAATTATAAATAATGAACAGATTATTTACTAAAACCTGGACTAATTGGCCTCCATAAGGGTGAAATTTAACAGAGCTGTACTGAATACCCATGATAATCTGTAAAAAAATGTCTGATCACCTAGAAATGTACTTCATCTAATAAGTGAACTGTTTTGTTTAATGCAGATTAATTATTAATGTTAAAGACAAGTTTCATACAAAAATACATGAAACATCCAACTAAAAATGATCAACAATACCAAAGCCTGTAACCCTGAGAACACAGTTTGTCTTAAAATCGACAGTGTTTTATGCGTTACCTGCTCACCCAAGCAAAAACAATGTGTGACGTTAGTTTGGTCAGTTTGTTTTATTAACGTTTTAAACTGTTGCTGAAACCTAATCTAGCTTGATGTTGAGCATGCAGGCATTTTTGTTTTTACTTTAGAATGTATGTGTAAAACATCTGATTTATTTTTGATGGGTTTTTTTGTTGTCTATATGACTTTTTGCAAGGAGAATGTGTGTATTTAATGTCAGATGTTTTCTGTGTGACATGACACAGGATGTGACATAATGTGTCACAGGATGTGACATAATGTGTTTTAGTCATCAGCAGTGCACACTGAACGTTACAGCTGCTGCTTGTTATTATGGGTATGTCAGTTGTTCTGCTGATGGTTGTGAGACACTGATTGTGATGCTGCAGTCTGTGTTTATTTGTATACAGTATATCTGGGTTTCAAACTATGTTTGTATAGATTTGTATTGATTCTGTCAGGATGGTACAGTACTAGTTTGAGGTTTATATCACTGCATGTATTTTTGTGTGTTCTGACAGGAATATATATAACACAGGTCATAGCAGATGAGCTGTATGGCATTACAGAATGTGTTCATTTAAAAGCAGTGGAAACAGCTAAAGCAGCAGTGTATTACATAGCTGTAGGGCAGTTTAAACGCTGATTAATTTTAAACCATCACCAAATGAAAAATCAATATTAGACGTTTAGAGTTTCTGCTGAGTTTTTATGACACACATTTTATGCAACTGAACTGAGCTTTAAAGACACCTCTGTTTTAATGAACATGGAAACCATTAGTTAACCTGACAATAAATGATTTCAACTGTTAAAGGGATCGGGATCCTGCTAAGGAGAAAAATCTAACAGGTGGGAAACGCTTTTCAATGAGATACTGTATGTCTGTCTATACTATCTCTGCTTTATTTAGCGTGTTGTGTTTGTTTTTTTTCAGTAGCGAGCGCTGCAATGTCCAGTAGTCTACACAAACAAATAGCATGGTTTTGTCACTTTGGAGTGTATCTCTCTGTGGAAACACAGTCAGATCCTTATTGCATATTGTTTTTGTTTTTGTTTCATTACTCATTTAGCTCTGCAGAGCAGGGAGATGACAGATCCTTCCCTTACCCATAATAGGACCGTTTAGCCCAATGTTGTTCTTGTGTCAATCACAAAAAAACGAAGTGTTCGAAGTTGACAAAACCGTAAAACATTAAAATGTAAATCAGTCATTTGCAGATTTATTTTGGCAGTAATGCATGTTAGTTTCCTGCCTCCATCCCAGTGTAAAAAGATTTCTGCAGTTATTCTTATTGTACAGTAAATTCTTAAGCTTTTTGGCTGTGTAAATTATCAAAAGTTGTGTTTTATTGTAAATGATAAAGTCTGTTTACTTAATAATATTTCATAATTTTGACATAACTTTAATTTACAACAAAATAAGAACTATACTAGTTCTATATACTATATAGGTCCAATTTATTTCACCCGCTTGTAGATTTCTGGCCCTTTTACTGTTTTATACCATGCCAAGATTTTTCAGGAACAACTGTTTGGTCGTTTGGTTCTGTACTGCTGTATATAGCCAGTCAGAGTTTGTTTTTTTCACACACATAGCTTCACAATGTCAAAACATCTCTGGCTGTCTGTGTGTTTGTCTTTCAGAAACACTTGATCAGATGCAGTAGAGGTGGTGGCTGTCCTGGACCAAATGTTAGCTCACTGCAGACACCTGGAGATACAGGCTTCTTTTCCAACCACCTCGCTGTCCCCACGGTGGAGTTCACCTACTCAGAAATACCCAAAACTGAGGTACACACACACACACACACGTTGCCATATGTGGATTATAAACTCCCTATAGACATATATAAAATGTTTTTTATACAGAAAACTTTTGCCATTTTTAATTAACAAAAAAATCATTTAGTATGTCTTTTAAGCGATTTGGTTTATGAGGACACAGGAAATGTCCCCATAAACCATGTTTACATTGTTATACACATCATGATAAACATTTGTGTTCGCTCTGCGCTACTCAGAAAACATCCTTGC
>JAZGTJ010008899.1:0-20262 GCA_036877575.1 Botia almorhae | reverse complement strand
AGACATGCAACATGTTGAAATTAGACGTGTTAGAAAACCTGCGCAAACGTGCATGCTAAATGATATAGAATGTAATAATATAGTGTAATAATTACATTTTAATAGTTTAAATATGTTTAAATGTCCATAAGGGCAAATCAAACAAGATAAACAACTTTATTAAAAAAATCTTTAAAAGCAGACAAAACCTTTACATTCTACATACACTGTTTATACCTTTTAAACTTAAAGTTTTCTTCTCGCTACACGCATGTAAAGTCATTTTGAAAAACAATTTATTAAAATATTTATTTTAATCTGTTACAATGATTCAAAATCACCTTACTAGATAAACTAATCTAATCTAATTTACATAATATTAAGAATACCTCTTAAATTAAGACAAAACACTGTTGTATTTAGAATTTGTTGTATCTTAAATCTATCTCTGTATATTCATGCTGACACAGCTCCACTGATCTGATCTTGCACTCACTTACACTGCAGGCTGTAAGTGTATGATATGTGTTTTTGATTCTCGGTAACAGGCGGCTCGGCTGCAGCTCATGTCTTATCAGTGGGGCGGTAGAGTGGACTGCGGACCCAGAGGGAGAGAAAGAAAGCAAAAGGGGGAGAGATAAAGTCTCTCTGTCACCGGCGGAATGGAGGGCGTTGTACAGAGCCCTGTGGTGCCTGTCAGCGGCTGGCATAACGACCCCACCCCGCCGCACTGGCCACAAGTGTTTAATCCACGTTGGGAGCGTTAACATTCAACGACCTCCTGGGTGACAGATCTGCCATGCGAGCCTGCTCCCCTAAAGCAGGAAGCACACGGAGTGTCAGCTCGGCTCAGAAACACATACGCGCGCGTACGCCACAGTCAGCGGACCGGGCTGAGGCCACGAGCGCCCGGGGAGAGCTGTCCTCTGTGACTGGGGAGGTGCTGTGGGGAGGTGCTGAGCGTGTTAGTGCTGGTCATTACAGCCGCGCAGACGTGTGCAACAGGGTTAAAGACGGAGCACGTTTATTCCACGCTGATATTAAGCGCAAAAGAGAGCGTAAATGTGAGCCGTTTATGCCAAAGCGTGTTTACGGCGCATTATGCACCAATGAAACGAGCCTATTAAAATATATGCAAATTACGCAAAGTAAACAATGCATTATGTAAACACGCAGCGCATTTACAGCAATTACACACATACGCATGGTGTGTATCTGTACATGTCCGCGGAGTGCTTAAAAACACAGGATGTAACAGGATGTTGACGTATCAGGAATAAATAGACGGACACTTTGAGTGAGGGGTTGATTATGTGAATGGAGAAGCTGTCAGTGTGGAGGATAAGACGGGGGTGTGCGGGGTCACGATGACACGGAGCACATCTCAATAACAACACCGACGCTGTCAAATCTTCAGCCATCACCGCACTGTTAGCGGCCGCTCACATCCACCGCTTTAATTATTAATCCTTTCCTCGAGGAGTTACCGGAAGAGCCCGCGCACATATATCACTATCAAGGGTTCGCCCTCCTGTCAAATTCACAGCACAAACTCCCTGACAGATTCCTAAAGCCCACGAGATCCACAGCGGGACCCTCACACACATAAACACGCACATTTATTTCAATGGAGCCGTTCAGCCAAACTTCGGAGCGAAGTGAAGCACAGGTTATACAAAAGAAACTCGGGCAACGATCTAACGTTAGACTATGCACAGAGTAGCGCTGTCAATCAAATGAAAAGTTTAATTAATTACACAAGGCACTGACTAATGAATCAAATAGACTGCAATTTTTTTTCCATTCATCAATATTTGATGAGAAAATCCCACAAACACAGACAGTCTGAGATATTATTATGGTAGACGAATACATATTTAAAAAGTCACAAAGCAGCTTTAGAAAACGATCTATCATTTTGATAACACGTCATTGTCATGCTTTTTTCATTTATATAGTTAAATAAACTTGCCGCTTTGCCTGTGTTGACCCTATATATATTCTAATAAAATATCAAGATGGCATTAAAAATGTTAAATTGCTTTAAAACCACATTATATTAATAAAGAATACAAAGATTGTCAAGAATGTAAAGATCAGGGGCATTATCAAAGCAATTTACATTTGTGATTTTTAAAAAAAGAAAAACACTCAATTAAAAACGAATACTACGAAAATAAACAACAAAGCAAAACAGACGGCGCTACAGACACAATCTGCAATGCAAGAACAAACACCAAGACCTGGTGTTTATCATCACAAACTCAGATCATCACAGTATTTTCTACGGTGTATTACAGAAGTTAAATGGAAAACCGAATCAGGATGATGAAAAATGCTTTTAATCACTTCAATTCTGACGGTACCGTAAACCGGTTAATATCTTAGACCGTGCGCGGCCCTTTAAAGCATTCTCTCGTGAACCCGCGTGGACCCAGGAACTGGGAGAGAGAGAATGAGGGAGCGAGAGAACGCTCCGTCACAGCTGCCAACTGTGTTTACGGCAGCACGACATCAAACGTTCATCAGATGCCATCGTCTCAGTCTGTGATGTGAAGCAATCAGCATTTCACAGGCTGTCAAATGATGTCGAAACCGCCTGCTACCTGGCAGTGTCAAAAAGAGGGGGAAAAAATCCCAAACGCGCACTCGCGCGCACAAACACGCACGCGCAGGTTTTCCCTTCTAATCCAGACTGCTGACGGCGGAAGCAAGCTCGCGTGTTAAAATATGAATTCTGCTCAAATGCTTAAAACACGCGAATGACAGCAAAGCTCCGAAACAGCTTTCATGTTTAAATAATCGGTTTCATCTTTATCGAAACTGTTTGAAACGACAAAGTTCAGAAACACAGCAAATTTGGCCGGTTAATGGCTGCCTGGCTAATGCTCATTTAGACTGCGGTGTAAACTGTTTGGTGTCTGTTTGCTCTGTGTAATGCGGTGTAAGAAATGACTTTGCTTAAAGCTTGCTGTCACAATTGTCGTTTGATACCTGTTCTCACCCCGCAGTGCGCGCGGAGGTTCGTTTTGACGGTGCAATAGCGCCATCTACAGGTCGACGTGAGACGTGCAGCGGAGAACTCTGGGTGACCCCTCTGCAGTCTCCGCTGATACGTGCCACATTCATCTTTTCCAGTCTACGCGCTGGCCACATTTAAACGGTGGTATTTATAAAGATTGTATCCCTCGCAGACCTTCTCCTGCAGTTGTCGGACTTTATAAGTGCTGTTTCTTGGCTCATTATGTTGCATAAACAAGCAATAAAACTACGCAAGTGTGTGCAGCGCTCCATCTGGTTAGAAAAGCATGGCTGCGGGTTTTTATATGATATATAACAAAACTTTAAACAGATCGTGGAATAAGATACAGGGTCTCACCACACTGCAACAAAAGTTTTCCTAGCGATTATTTTTATGTTGTTTTATAGTAAAAATATTAAAACATACTTAAAAAGAACTGTAGCAAAAAGTCTAATAAAAAATATTCCCAGAAAAAAAACTTTACTCAAGTTAAAAACTTGTTTTAAGGTAGTTTAAATAATTCTGCTGTAAAACAGAACAGACTACTGATTAAAAAATATTTTTTGCAGTGCCCTTTCAACTTTTAGGTTTCAGCTTTCTGACATACGGTTGGTGATGTTGAACATCATTATTGTTTTGCACACAGGCAACATCCACTAAGAGAGCGTCATAGAAACAAGTAGAGGCTATATTTACAGTAATCAGCTGGGACCGACTTTACAGACGCGCTTATCCAGATACGCCACGGTTTATGAAGTCGCGACGGCATTTTCTTGACCTAACAACGAATAAACTATTAAACAATATGGAAAAGTTTTCGACGTACTGTATACCAGCGGATATTCGAACCAAAAACATGCACCCACACACATATTTTCCATCTCTACAGATGAAAGCGGCGTTTTGCGAGAGTGCGTCTGTAAGCGCTGTGCTGTGTGCGGGTCGGGGTGGTGACCTGAGGGATTTCCAGCACTGGGGTGGGAGTGTGTTCCGGGAACAGGCGCTGCCTGTGCAACCTACAGACCTGGACAAAGAAACCGCAGCACCACAAATGCATTTTAAGTTGCGTAAAGTGTAAAAGCTTAAGGATGGAGACGCCACTGTCTCTATGAATAATGTATAGTAATGTATTTTAAATATATGTATGTAAAGTAAATAGGGTCCTCTCTCCCCTTTCTACTTCGTACACAACAAAGTATACAGGCCTACATTATAAATTAAGTGGAGGAGACGCCACGGACGACTAGGATGACATGGATCGGTAAAGAGAACGGAAAGCGCGAGCTTCTCTAATTATGCATTTCTTAGAAGTAAGCATCTGTCAGTGTCTAACTCTGTTACCTCATTACCGCAGCCCACAGATACTCATGCACCCAGAGAGCGCAGGAGAAAACGGAGAGGTGCTTGCTAAGCCTGAAGGGGTTACTTGTTGTTTTATAAATGTCTTGCAACGTGTATGGTAATTACACATTACAAGACAGTACAAGAAAGTATGCAATTGATCTTAAAAGCTGTAACAACAATAGAACAACAGCGTATGCTTGAGATACACCCCTCCGCCCTTTTGTTTTACAGCCTGCATGATTTACACAGGTGCCCCATTTTAATTTTTCCTGTCATCTCCGTATCTCAGCATCACCTGCGCCACTACGAATGCAGTGGTGCGAAAACAGGCCACAATCCAGCGGAGATGATATGCTATTCTTTCCAGAGAGTGATACAGCCGGCGATAGGACGCCCCACGCCTCTTCCCCAGCCTGACACCCAGTTTCCTCAGGTGGATGGGCGTGCACCTCCAGCGACACCCCTTCAGGGGGCACTGCTCATTCCCGCAGCGCTTCACAGTGGTGCAGGAGACTGCAGATTACACTCCAGCTCTCTGAAAGTACTGCCTCTAAAAATAACCGGCTGTGTTACAGCACAGCTTATAAAACTTGCTACCTGGCTACAGTGAAGCACACAACAGAGTGACACAGGTACTACAGTTTTTTCCGTTTGATGATGGGGTCTGTGTTAGTGTATGAAACTCACATAGCAATGGATGTGTGTTTGTATTTTACTAGAAAAATAGACAAAAGTACTGAAAATTACCACACCACATTTTTCATTTTGCCGCTTTTAAACGGCAAAACTCAGAGAAGACAGCAAGGTGTCAGAACATATCTAAGGCCGGATTCAAACCTGCATCTCCCACATCAGCACCCTGCTCAACATGTCCTGCATGTGCTAAACCCCAAGCCAGATCTTGGTGTAACACTACCCAAATAAATCAAATCCACCCCTGTAAATTCTGCTGTGCCTCTGTTATTAAAAAATAAACGAATACAAAAAGAAATCATTGATTCACAACACCTAACAGTTGCATCCTGACAGGGCACGCGCCGAATCAACACGGCCCGTTTCCATCTCGTGAAAGGTTGTTATTAAGCACTCGAGTGATTTCTTCAAAGAAGGATTACACAAATCTGTTCACTGACCTCAGGGTACTAAAAGGGCCACGGAGTTGAAATCTTGTAAACAGTGGTACGAAGACTTACCAGGAGGGCAGCAATACTCCTCTGTGTGTTCTCCCATTGGAAGCAGCTTTTAATATACTGCAGCGTATAGAGAATGGCCACGCTGATCTTCCTCACGCGATAGATATTACGTGCTAAAAGCTAATGGGGACAAAACGGTAGTTAGCAAGGTGTGCCTGAGAACATAATGCTTACAACATGACATTCACTCAGGTGTAAAGAGGCTTTTAAACCGAAGGTTCATAGGTGATAAATAATAATACGTCAAAGTCGACTTTATATAAGAGCTCCAGGTGGCGCCACAGAAAAAATGCTACATAATCAAGAGTCTCTAAATAGCAAAGCTAATATTAAGGGAAAGCTGAAAATATGGTGCGAAATATTACCATGATAGTTGCATGTAAAACTCACCTTTTTGTTAAACTTTGGGATGTCCTCTGCAAACTTTGTTTCTTTAGGTTGGAAGGTTTTGACGCCTGCTCTGATCTGAACATCAAAGATTGTATTTTTACTTATGGTTCGAGAATACATTTCCATAAATACAAAATTACGTTTTTGAGAATCTTTCCCAATAGAAAGTTCAATGTAGTTTGTATGGTCATCTTTGTCTCCAGTAATAGGTCTGATAAATGTTTTATTATTGATATTATGAGTAATTGTATTTCTATTATAAATATAATGAATTATAAGAGTCCCTCATGTTTTTCTCTCTCCGCACTTACAGGGTTAAAGATCACATGCAGCTCCACTGTGATGCTTCCTTTGGCTGCTCTGGAAAGGTTATTGTTCTTCAACGTTCTGGTGATTTGTTGGCCATTGGAAACCTAACACAGAGTTGCGATTTGTTAAAGGCGAAACATTTTACTTCTGCATCACTGGCAGCAACAAACAGGTTTGTCAAACACTTCAAACGTTCCAACGTCCACCACTGGTCAAAACAGCAGTTAGCCCCGCCCCAAACTCACGTCATTGGCTGATCCAGTATAAAAACTTTTGCTGGCACAATAATGAAGATTGGAGCACAATAATGAGTGTAGATCTGTTAAAGATCTATGAGTGTGATACTTACACTCAGCAAAGGAATGGCAATTTTTCCTAAGAAGTCTGGAGCTTTGTCCCCGTCATCATGATAGACCGTCAGCACCAAAACATCATGAATGTCCTTAATTGGGCTGTAGAGGTGTCAAAAACATGTGATATCCGATGTGATATCACCAATGTGACCGTGTGTAATGATACATGAGACATCACCAGTGGTACTTACAAAGTCAGGGCTGTTCTCCATTCAGGATTCAGGGTTTTGGTTATTGTGTGTGTTTGTAGTTTGCTATTACCCAGCTCAAGTATACAGAAGGGGTCACTTTTACCTGATAAAATCAGATGTTATGATATTACTGAAGGTATATTTAGAATTCATTGCATGACCACACTTGATTTAAAGCATATAAGTACCGCCTAAATCTGTCGATGGAAGATCTGTGGCCTTTATTATCTTGACTTGAAGATAGCCAACATCCTTCAAAGCTTTCGGAGAGTTCATGAGACTCTGTGAACATACAGTCATATAAATCATATAATTCAAACATTATTCCGTCGTACAAATAAAACAAAATAAAAAATCAACTTAAAAAGACAGAAAATACTGACATATTGCTCCAGCATCTTCTCGTAGGTTCTGGGATCCTCTAATGGAGCAGACTGCACGTCTGAGACGGACACACCAGAACACGGGGTCAGCGTGACCAGAAACACCAGTTGTCCCTTGCCGGGGTCCAGTACACGAGTGTGTAACTGCGTCTGATTGACAGAAAGTCTGGCCAGGTCAATATCCAACCTGAGAATACCAGAATTTGGATGGCCGGATTTACATCTGTACTGGATTTTGTACTGAAAACAAACTCGCATTGCAACACGCAGATGGGGTAAGATGTGCCAGTGGATAAACTGGGCTTTATGCTCACGTGACCATGTAATTAGAATAACTATGCCCATCAAACAAAGGCATACCGCTAAAGTAAGCTGTATTTTGTAACACTTTTTTGAGAAGTTGTGGTTTTTACGGGCCTTGTGTTGTTTCTTTTAATTTCAGTTGTATGTTCAGGATGGCCTGCAATATAATTAGTTGTATCCGTTTCACCGCTCTCTCATTTCTCCTTGACCACAGGCTAGAAAACTTAAACAGGGTGGCACAACTTACCCCAAACCCCCTTTACACCTTTGTGAAATCTTTTCGTTCAGTTTAGATGGTCTGCGATGTCACTCTGACTTACATTCCCCAACACTCCTCGGACTTCCTGCCCTTCTTGCAGCAAACCTCGACCACCAGACTGTCCTGCGCCTCCTGGAACTGGTTAAAGTCGAAAGACTCTCTCCACTGTGGGTTCGCCTTAATACACAAACTCTAAGACAGAAACGAGAGCGAAACAGAAAGAAGCTTTTAAGGAACCTCAAAACAGAGACAGCTAACATGACAGGTATATTAAGTCATATTCAGTAAGGCTTCAGTAAGGAGGGGCGACCATCTTTAACACATCCTCTCCTCTCGCTGGGATTATAAACTCCAATATGACATGACAGCATCCAATTAGAACTAGTTTTGTTCAGCAAGCAAACATGCCCAAACAGAGCCAAAGGGGCTCTGTAAAAAAGATGACAGGAGCACACAAAACCGGCTGGTCGGAACCATCGTGGGGGAAGGAGGGGGCTGCATGCAGGGGTAGATGAGCAAGGCATTGTGGGTATGCAAATGAGCAGAACAAGACGCAGTAACAGGAGAATTAGGAGAGACACCCTGCCAGACACGGCCGATCTAATGAGTAGCCTCCTCTGTCACAGGAGCACTGAAGTCTGAGAGGAGTGATCTAGGAGGGGGAGAAAAGGAGAAGGTGTGGGGGATAGAGGTGTGCAAGGCAAATGAGAAAATCTAAAGCAGGAGAGAGAGGAAAGGTATGTGAACTACTAAGAAAGGATGGGAGGAGGAGAGGGAGGAGTACAATAGGAGAAACAAAGGATGGGGGTTTGGAAACAAAGACAAATTAAGCTGTAATGATGTAACAATTACAGAAAATAAAGACAGTATGGGAGATGAGCTCACCTTGCTCCTCACTCTCTGGTCTCCTACTCTAAAGCGCACGTAGATGTCTCCTTGGCCACAGTCGGGCATATTCTGGCCTTCCACCAGTACGACGGTGTAAACTCCGCTCCACACCTGACTCTTCTGTCCACCCATGAGCCGCCCCACCTGCGCCTGACTGATCGGCTGACCCTGGAACAGCCAACATACAGATATGCATAAGATATTGTAGCAATTTTCACATAGCCGAATATAGCAGAACCTTTAAGAAAAATAAATCCAAAATGAAAGTCCATCATGTAACGTGCATTATGAAATGAAGAGCCTCCAAAACAAGCCAATAAAATGTGAAGGTGATTCTGGCACCTCGGAGAGAGAACGCAAGTCCATCAACAAGACTACAGATGGATAAGTACGCAGTACAGAGATGACTTGTGGGCTGATAGCCGTGCACTTTTTAAAAACACAGCATCAGGAAGAGGCTGGTCTGTTCTGCCAGTAATCAGAGCTGTTTTCCCACCTGGCTGCTTACAGAGTGCGACAGGCCCTTTGCTCCATTAGAATCACACACGACACAGCAGACAAACCAGCATTAACATTTAACATAATGGCCACATCTCCATAAACAAGCCTCTTTAAAGAGAGAGAGAGGGGGAGATTAAAGGAAGTAGTTACACAGAGAGACGTATCATATCCATCCGAGCCAAAACTTCCCAAGTGTTTATTTTGGACAGATCTGTGATCGGCATGGCCAATAAAACAGTTCTGCTTAAGAGTAAGTGGCCCCTAAAGAGAGGCTATTCCTGGTGCTAGAAGAGCTGGGGGATTGCCTCCATATGGTGGAACAGCATGGGGACACGAGGACAAGCCCAAAACCGTATCCATTTGGCTGGAGCTTCAATGCTGTCCATCCACAGCTGTGATATTACATCCCAACATCTGGGTTATAGCTCACCATGCCTGGGAAAGAGCCATCGCAGATATCCTCAGCATCTTACACTGGCATAGTGCCTCAAAGCACAAGCACACACACACACACACACACACACACACACTCAAGACTCCATCAGCAGGAAGAAGATCCATACACACGCTATGTGCCAACATCGCTGCCTGTTTCCATCTGAAAGGCACTGCTGCGTGGCTGTGTTGGAGAAAGTGTGAGGAGTGGTAGGAATTGAGAGATGTTGAGAGATCTTCTGCCTCATCTTCTGAGAGATCTTTTGGCAGAGGATGCAGTGGAGTGTAAACATCAACACAAGGGTCTCAGAAACATGTACTGATCTATACCTGAACGCATGGTCTGGTGGGAGTCTACCTCACCCCAGAGAAATAGATCACCCCAAAATCAAAGACAAGAGATTGTATTTTGCATGAAGTCAAAGGCTGTTTTTTAAAAAACAACATTAATTTTCCATTGTGACATTATTTTCATGACAATTTTGTACATTTAACCACTCTGCCGCCCCGATGCCAGTAGTCTACTGTAATAAATATAATCGCACTCTCATTACCGTAAATAAACAGTAATGCTAATTTAAATACTAATTTAAATACTATACCTAAATTTGATGTACAGTGAAGTACACTGTAAAGTAAAATTGTTTGTTGTAGGGAATTTAATTGATTTTGTTATTTGATATTGCAGAAATAAGAAATAAGAGTTGTTTTAGTAATGAGACATGCTTAGCTGTTCTTTTTTTACGAAAAAAATATAACCCAGACCTTTACAAAATACATGTATGATACAACAGAAAATGTAATATAATTACCCATTTAAAACAACGACCCTAACAATCCTTATTTATATTAATTTCTAAAATATTAAAACCTACAGGCGTCGATATGTTTTGAACCAGTCAAACCTTTATATACATCATTACCTTGGTGGTTTTTTACAGCTTTAGATTAACCGACATGAAATTCAGTGGTAAAATACAGTAAACTCACTGTGCAGTTATGCCAGTCTTTTATATAACGGAGCTTTTGTACAGAAGACATTTAAATTGCTACCTTTCACAGCCTTGAGGAATAAAGTGATTTCCAACTGCTTGTGAGGTAAACAAACTCTCAATTATGATATGACCCACACAAAAGACAGTGTGCTCTCTCTAGACTGCAATGATACAACAAAACTACAGATCGGTAGAGCACCTCAAACAATCACGGACACTAACAGAAGTCTGTTATCCTGCTGACGTTTCAGAGTGTTTTAACTGTGAGTGAAAGTGGATGTAAGGTCACATCGAGAAACTCGCATGAATGCTGGATATAATATCAGTGAATTATCTTTAATGAGATAGATGATGAGGATCTACTGCCCTCCAGTGGACATATGAGATGCACGGAAAAAGTTACTGCTGTGTTATTTTTCATGAATAATAATATTTCAGAGACTTGAAAGCATCTGAATCAATAAATTATTTTAGGTTAGGTGTGTTTTCTTTCCTCTGGGTTCCTGGAACACCTAGATTTACATTAATATTATGTCAGCATTGCGCTAGCAACGCAAAGGTCGTGGGTTCGATTCCCGGGGAGCACATGCACTGAACAAATGTATAACTTGAACGAACCGTAAGTCGCTTTGGATAAAAGCGTCTTCCAAATGCGTAAATGTAAATGTACACCGTATTTATATGTGGAATACAAAAGCTAGACGTACCTTATTAAAACTTCCTTTTCTCCTTAGTAGCCACTTCTGAAATGTGTTAGAAATGTAAATCATTAAAAAAAACGTTCATATTGATTTGATGTTTATACATTGTCACTTTGCTAGTTCCCACTAAAATTAATATTCAGAAGTATATTCAGCAGTATATTCAGAAATCCTACATTTCGTTTTGCAGGCTCCTCTCGGAGGGACAGACAGGCCTCTATAAGGATCACGCCCATGTCATCCTCTGCACTGCTGGGATCCTCCAAATTCAGCGTCACTGGAATTGTTCTGCAGGGAAGTTCATATGAATCCATATTAAATATAATGGATTCTGAAAAACTACTTAGACCACATTATGAGAGGGACCTTTAACAGCACGACATCATGAGAAATATGAAAATTCTTACTTGTCAAGCTCCAGTTTACCGACAGAAAATCTGCTCGAGCCCATGAAGTCATTGGAGCGTAAATCGCGATCATACACCTGCACCAATCAGAAGACGACAATCAGCGTTACAGACATTAAAGCTAGTTTTACTTTGTTCTTTATTGATGTAATTGTATTGCCTCTATCAAGAGGTTAAAGCTTGTATCTTCCATTTCGTCAGACTTTCTATTCATACGTTTTATTATCGGCTGTTATATTTAATTATGTTTTACAAAACCCAAGACGGAGAATTGATGTGGATGATATAACCCATCCATTTTATTCAGTGTGAAACAAATTCCATGATTTGATTCAAATAGCTGCTAAAAACACAGCGACAAACAATTCAAATTCGTGTGTTCTTTAGTGATGTGTACGGTTGCCAAACCTTAACGTAAACGGTCTGATCAAGGTCTCTGAGGGGGAAAGAAAAGGATTCGTTCCAGATGGGATTCAGATTCTTGTTCACAACTTTGCTTTTGTAGACGTTTTTGCCATCCAGTTTGAATTTGACAAACGGGTCACTGGTACCTGTTGAAAACAAACCAGTGCATTTTAAAAACATTACATTGAAAAACAGGTGGTGGTTTACCACATCGAACTTTAGTCAGACTGTATGGGCATACTGATACTGTATAGCCACATATCACAAACTCTCTGACAGGGAATAATCTAGTTGATTTATCTAGAAGACATTTGCTTAGCGTGTGGATGGTGGACATGGTGTCTCTTTTAGAGTGATGTGAGCTGGCTGACTGTGAACGAGGAAAAATGACAGCCATCGTCAATCTCTTAATGTAACGCTACTGCATTAAAACCCCAGAAACCTAGAGCATGCCGAGCTAATCCGCAAAGCCTGTTAAGAAAGTCTGTCTTGTCTGTCAGTACGAGAGGGGAGAGGCAGCGGTCCGGCATTGTCTATGCTGCAGCATTCAGATTAGCTGGTGGGATGGAGAAAAAAACCCACCGCTTCATTTGTACGGCTGGATAAAGGGGCGCTTTAGAGAACCTGCGGGGAGCCTGGAATCATATGACAAAAGCCCTGTGGGGAGAGACTGTCAGATGTGTCAGATCTCCTCTCCAAATGAACATCTCCAGGAGGCGGCTCCTTCCTGCCAGACTCTGACAAGGAAACCTCCAGGCAGCTTGACAGGAGAAAAGGGGCTCCGGCAGGCAGGGGAGGAGATCCAGCTTGACTGGGGATGGAGGAAATTAACAGAAGGAAAATGGAGGACGGAGAAAAGGGGGGGAGTAACGGGCAACTTTTCGGCATTACTGTCAGTCGGGGAGTGAGCCGGGCGGTAATTGTTAGGCAAATCTAAGCCTAGGTAGCAGAGAAGCGTGGGGGGGCGGCATCATCACCGTCACGCTGTCGGGGGTCAAGCAAAGTAAAAAAAAATCAACCGGTGTGAGGAAAGCAAGAAACTGGCTGTAGACCAATTCTTCAGATCATCCGAACTGTATTTATTAAAACAGAAAATAAAAGTTAATAAAAATGAACCTTCATAATTATCTGTCTGGATCAATATTGGTTCATTTTAGTTAGTTGGTTTTGAAATAAGCTTTAGAATATTAGAGTCAAGGCTCTAAAGGATTAAGTGTAAATTCAAAAGCGCTAAAAAAAGTTAAAATATTTAGTTATATGACAAACATGACTTTTTGTCAGCTGCATTCATTTCACTTGTAATTTCCATTAAGTTGTAGAGAAGGCAGTGGAGTAAGACTGTAACTCTTATTCAAGACCACCGGAGGTCGCGATTTCCCAAAAATAAACTGAAGTCTGGTGCGTTGTCATACTCGATTGATAATTTTGCATTATGATATGGACAGCAGCGTTATGATATCAGCCATAATAATGTTTGGACAGTTTCCTATCCGTTACGTTCAAAACTAACAAACTCAGTTAACTAATTAATTTCATAAACTAGCAATATTCAACCTTTAAAAGAAAATAAGGAACAGTTTAGGACATTTTCTGAGGCGCTTTTTAAAGATCTGCAAAAATGAAAGTAAACGCATGCACAGTTCTACCCCAAATATCTCTGTTCGTAGCCACCAGTAACCCTGACTTCAGACTATAGCTGCATTTTATCAGCTTCATCTGGCAGAGTGGGAAATCACTGGAATATATTCTGATTATGAAAACTAATGAGGTAGATGGTAATTAATAGCCTTTGGTCATACACCTGTGACTTTGAACGTGAAAATGAGCTGCCCAATCAGCTCGCTCAGGCCTGCCAGATACACTGGCATTCCCGCTGACGACCAGCCAAGACTAGCAAATGAAAATTCGGTATTATCATTTTGCCTGTGAGATTTTAATAAACCTTGCTGTAGGGGAAAAAAACAAAAACACAATTCATTAAGTTATTCTGAATATGCCACTAGGTATTCAATGATATCTCCAAAACAACATGACTATTTGCATTGGCTCCGTAGTGCGAAACAAACCAGACCAGCTCATTTGTTTCAAAACTGAAGCTACTTTTGTCTGGATACCACATTTGCATAAAGGACAGTATAGGATGACTTAATTTTTCCAAAGTAATCTTAAAATATACCTTAAATTATCCAGACAATACTTCCAGAAATAGCTTTCTGCTTTAAGACAACTGTGACAACCAGAAAGACGACAGAAAGACAGAGAATCCGGTCCGACCACATTCTACAGATTCAGGAAAACCAGACAAGCTGGAGGAACTTGGAAACGTTCCATCTTTAATGGTTTCAGTCTCGCCTGCTGCAGCGCTGTAGTGCATTCATAACAGTCGGAAACAAACACGGTGTAAGAGATCATTGATTTCATATAATGCATCTAATGCAGACTGACACAACACACTGAGTTGCCCCGTTTCAGATTAAAATTTTATGATCCAGTATGATTTTGAAAAGTTTCAAACATGTTTCTAAAAGAAACTTGCACTACCTTGTTATAATATATCAATGGCCTTGTTTTGTCTTAAAACATTAATGTTTACCAGCAATGTTTTCAAGGTATTGTATAAAAGCTACTTAAATGTCCTAATTTAACAAAGATCTAGTCCTGGTTTAATCTAATCCCTGTTTGTGAAATCAGGGCTAGATTTCCTAAAATCAGTGCCAAGATACCACTTACTTTATCAGTAGGCTAACAGATGCAAATGCACTGCTTCAATTACAATTGCTAATCAATAAACATCCTCAAAGTGTCATATACAAATCAAAAAGAAAGCTAAAATAAGAACCACATTGAGGGCAGTGAGCAGGCTGGTTAAGATACAAAATGAAGCTAGACATCAAACCATTGCGGCTTACACTGCATTTAAGTTATCAATTTTATCAGTGTATGTTTCCTGGGACTCGAACCCAAAACCATTGCACAGCTAATGCAATGCTTCACCAGATGAGCTACAAAAACACATATTTCTCAAATTATTTTTTGTGTATTACCGAAGAAAATAAAAGTTGTATGGGTTCGAAATTGCATGAGAGTAAATAATGTTTTTTTATTATTGGCTAAACTATCACTTTAAAAGAAGGCCATGGGGACACCCAAAAGAGAACAGCAGAGAACAGCAGCTCTGACCCACCAAGAGTTGATCAAGAATAAACTATCTGTGAGGCTAAAAAACCTGAGAGCAGAACATATCTCTCAGAGCATGAACCAGTAACCATCACAATGGCAGATGAACAGCTTACAAACATCAAGAACTGGACGTCACCAGGCCCTGATATGACTCACGTCTGCTGGTTAAAGAAATGAACAGCTCTGCATGGTCACCTAACATTACAGATGATCACAGCCTCTCACCAAGACTTGCAAACACTATGTAGGAAAGTGCTAAAAAACAATGAATAAAAACAGGAAATCTACCTGTAAATAATCATCAACTGATAACCTGTCCATCCTTAATAATATGGGCATTGTCTCTAAACCAAAGAAAAGCACATGTTCTAGAGACTAAAGTAATCTAGGGTTTGGTTTCTGGGATTTGGAAAGGACCTAATCTACCAAAACCACGACTTACTGATTTGTAATTACAAAAACACACTCTTGAATTGGAGAAATACAGCCTTAAAGATCTTCAAACAGCTATGAGTACAGACACCACCCCGTGTAACAATAGTTATATTAATAATTATCTCTGTTAGTCATTGTTTCAGAAGCCAATACTGTACCGGAGCGATCTCTGACAACCAGGTTCCTGCCCTCCCTCAGGGTGATAGTGAGCAGATACTGGACCTTCTGCTGTGATAGAAGAATTTGGCTGTCACTCAACCCCGCTGAGTTCTGTAAGGTACAGAGCAAAGACTTCAGTATGTGCCCGGTATAATCGCATCTGCATGAAACACAATTCAATAAACCAAGAGACTGTATAAAGTTTATGTACAGTATAAGTTCTAGAGGAGAAACTACTCTGCTTAAAAGATTAGTATTGCTGGTTACCAGTATATGTCGTGTTTTTTTTAAGGTTGGTACCTGGTGCAGGATGTTGGTGTCTCGACCTGGCGTGTTAACTAACCTAACCAGCAAGAATTTTTGGGTCAGATAAGCCGTGCTGGTTGACCAGCCCCACCGACTGGGCATTGCTGACCCACCAACTTGATCAGCTCTAAACCAGCACTAACTACCTACAGCTAGCATAAGAATTCATGCAGTCCTGTGCTGGTCTTTTCAGCAGCGAGACCGCGAGGTATAAACGAATCATGACCCACAAACCTTTTGACAGCAAGCTAATTCCCTAAAACACTTCTCATTACACTGCAATACTCACTCTCTGTTCACCTTGTTCCGATAGGAAGACACTATCAAAGTCACTGGATTCATTTGGAATGTCCTGAATAAAAAGATTTAGGAAATGTTGGAAAATTAGGGAGTGTCCAGCTCACAATTTTAGGTTGTAAGAACGTTTCCCTAACATTTCCATAAAGTAACAAAGTGTTATTTTAAATGTTCTAGGAACGTTACCCATATAAAAATTTCTATAACGTTATATAACTGTTAGCTGGGTACATATTGCATAATTATATAAATTTGTGCATTTATAATTGTAATAGATATTCATACAACAATATGATTTGAGCATTAAGTAATATTATGACTACAGGATCAGTTCAAAATTTTTTTGATAACTCACATCGGCCATGTTTTCAGCAGATCCTATAATGAACATTTCTGACGATGAGCTTGGCTCTTGCTCAATTGGCCAAGCTATGGAGTCTTGTTCCTCAGGGCAGGATGACTCTGTAGTGGCCAATGCAGACATCTCACTACCCAAAGGCGTTTGCCTTCCTGCATTAGCTTTAATAAGAGCTGAAACCAGTTTGTCTGAGGGGTCTTTTGGTCTCAAAGCAGGTGATGCCCGTCCTGAAGGCATCACCGTATCTGAATTTTCCAGATACCATGTAGTAGTTCGTGGTCTCTCTGATTTTTTATCAGCTGCGGTCTCCACTGAAGCAGGAAAGTCAACAGGAATTGATCTCTCTGATGGTGCTGGGCTGCACGAGTATGGCAAATGGTCAGAAAAGGTGATACTGGAGGTTTCACTTTCTGTATCTTCAAGATCACCTGGAACCATGAGGTTTCCAAAGAAGATGGAATCTTTTTCATCCAAAGCCACCATCTCATGTGGTCTGAACCTGAGGTCTGGTACAGACACACTCCTCCTGTACTTCAGTGGGGTCTTTTTCTTCTTCCCTAGACCCTTCTTCCCAATCTTTATGTTGAACCTGGGCTTGGCTTTCTCTCGTAAGTTGGGCCAGATGCTCTTCTTCGGCTCCATGGCTGTAGAGGAGACTGTGCTTAAGCTGAAATTTCAACAATAACTGTCAGACCAAAGCCAGTGAACTCTGTTCTACATTAAACAAACTTGGCCTCTATGACTCTATAGAATTAATTCCATAGTGTTTGGGGGATGTCCTGCTTTAACAGGCTATTTTGGATCATGCATCATTTTAGGAAGGTGGGCATGGACGTTATATAGTTGAGCCACTGGAAACTCAGTTTAATTTAAAAAAAGTATTTAATTATTTTATGGCATATATGATACAGAAGTCAGTTTTATCATCTGATTTTAGGTCCAAACAGAGCAGAAAAGAAAGTTTCACAACCTCACGTATGAAGTACAACTGCAACGTATGCAGGAAAAAGTGCTGGTTATGTTAACACATTTCCAACAGCGTCATCTAGATAGTGAAACTGTGATAAAAAGTCACTCTGGTAACTGTTTCACTGCGCTAGCAAGCAAATGTATTCACTTTAGCCAAATTTACATGGTTGCACCTGCTATACAGCCAGTTTACGCAACGATTCACCTATAGCTTCATCAATGAAAGAACTGAAAGGACTAAAAGACACACACACACACACACACACAGGCACACACAGAACATTTTTTACCGAGGTGTGCTGGACTGGTTATTTCAGTTCATGTCACTTCTGGCATCTCAAGGTATTAGTACCTAGTTATTGCGCTGATGACAACCACGTTCACCAGCCATTTACTTTAACACCTTAAACGCCGTCGCAAAATTAAGTTTAAGACAAGTATCGTCTTGTACCTTTTTTATTTAGAAAATTTCGTTTAGAAAAATGTACTTAAAACTCAGTTTTAGGAGTCTTTCTTCAACTCAAAACTTTGGACACCGTGTAAACAACCAACAATACGAAACAAAAAAGTTTCGTTTCTCTTTCTGCCTGAAGAAAAATATATTACACTATGACTGTACTTTTTACACTATTTGTAGTAACTTTTGCCTATCCTGTGGTTACCGTGGTACAGTATTTTTCAGAAAGTTAAGGCTCTTACCTCTTGCTTTCCAAACAAATCACTGGACGTGTTTTCTTGTGAAGTACATGGATGAAAAATGCAGTAAAGCCGTCAGATTCACCTGCAGTGGTAGTTCGTGTCTGTTGACATCCGTCTGCTTGGACCGGTTTGTTGGGCGGAGTAAAGAGTGTTACACTCTCGCTTGACTGTGTTGACTGATTTTAGCGTTAAATAAGTGAAATGTCAGTGAACACACCTAAATATTTTAATAAACTTAAATGATCTGAATCATAATTTAGTTAAATTATAAATCCTCCTTCGTGCTTTAGAAGTCGATGTAAATTAAACTACAATTAAACAACAAACGCGTGACATCATTACATCAGTATTACTGCGCCATTGCGTCTGTGTGCCAAAAGAACTACATTGCTTGGCGGAGGAATTCTTTTTAATTAATACCATTATATTTATGTTATGTATTTGTTTTATGAATCCCTGCAGGATACTGTATATGTAATAATTGTTTATTATTAATAATGATACAATAAAGTTAACAGTAGCTGCTATAAGGTCTTCCTGGGACTTAATCTGCAAGCCTATCAATAAACTACATCAGAGTAACACTTGTGAATTTCATATCTTGTGTTATCAGGCCCATAACATGCAACCTGTGTGGTTATAAAGTTTTCACCGTTCTTTGGTTTGAATACAAAGTTAGTGCCACCTGCTGGCAGCTTTACAAACTGCACAAATGCCATTCTCTAAAAACCTACTTGACACCTACTTGAAGAGCTACTTGACATTTGACGTTTGTATGATAGATTTAAATAGAACTGGATGAATATGATTAACGTATTAACTCGGTTTTATTAAACCACTAAACTGGTCTGGGAAAAAGAGACCACATCTACACTAAGTTGTGTGACGTTCATTATTGTGTAGTTCTCCGTGATGCAGTATGAAGGCACATGAGTAATTGAGGGTACAATAAAGTTTTTAATAAAGCGGACAAATTCTAATGTTTGTGACTTCACATGTGGACAAAGTCTACTCAAATTCAGAGAACTGTTCACTTCAGTTAGCACAGAAGAAGCGAGAGAACCTATGTTACACAATAAAAGCCAATATCTTTACTTTAAGTGAATGCAGAATACAAATTTGTACAACAATCTCTAGCATAATATCTTAGTCATTCAATAAAAAGTTCACTAGAATATTAACTGTATAATGAAGATAAAACAACACATTCAGGGGAAATATAATGCAGATTAACTCAAAGGTCTCTCTCATGTTTTATCTTTTTTCCTTTTGGAAACATCTTGCTTCATTTATGGCAACAAAGTCCAGCTTGTGCCGCCAAACGATTTGAGCCATCAAACCGCGACCAGCTTCTTGAAGTGAACTATCAACTACAAACAATTACCAAATACATGATTCAGTTTTAGAAAAGCCATGAAGCAAAGCGGTGAACTCTTGCGCGGCGAAGTGAAGAAAGTACGCAACACATAATTGTTGTTTCCTCTTTATCCCGTCCTTTCACATTCAACACTTTTGTGATTTCAGACACAGCACTCTGCACCATAGGAACAGCCTCCTCCCTTTAGATCATTATGTATTTCTTCTGTGCATTTGCAGGGACTTGTGGACGAAGCTGCGCTTCATCCGACCGCCGATGTGAGGCTGAATTCGTTTGGATGAATTTAACATGCGATGAGAGATGTCATATTTGGAATCTCTTTGGAATAAGGCTCTAATTGTGCACGTAGCAGAGAAACACTAAAAATTCCCTGATTCCTAATCAAGCGCTAATCTTGAGCGAGTGTGTGTGTGTGTGTGTGTG
>JAZGTJ010008898.1:0-20263 GCA_036877575.1 Botia almorhae | reverse complement strand
TGTCGTCTTTAAATTGGAATGGTTGAAGTCCCCCGCTACAATGAATGCAGCCTCAGGGTGTGCAGTTTGTTGTTTGCTAATGGCTGCATGAAGGTCGTTCACAGCAAGCTTAGCATTAGCATCCGGTGGAATATATGCAGCTGTTATATTCAGGTGACAGGTCCCTCTGGTGGCATGGAGGAGGCGGAGCGGCAGTCTCCTCCATAACAGTCAAATACCAAAGAAAAACAATTTCAGTTCAACAATTAGTTTGTGTACTGCACTTACAATGGAACTCTGTGGGGCAATTAAGGCCTTCCGGAAGGTTTAAAAACAGAAAGCTCATTTTTGTTAAAATATTGAATTTCTTATTTACATAATTATGTTATTTGAGCTAAAATGTTCTAGAGCTGTAAAAATGTCAAAATAATCCTTTTTGGGTGGGACTATTTTTTAGGCGGATAAACTTTTAATTGTGTTCCTGATCTTCCTGTGGGTGAAATTAGATCCACATTTTAACAGCACTTTGTGGAGGGTTGCCTCATTTCTCTTTATGGAATTCTTGCACATACTGTAAGGTAAAAGATTAGTTATGGCTCAAGTTGACACATACTGTATAATTTTTTAATCTTTTGGGAATAAATTAATGTAATGAATCACATATTTTAATTTGTGGTCTACCTAAGGCCTTGTTTTACAGAAACTGACCCTGTGTGTTTTTCTCTATTCCACTGTTCTTTCCTTGACAAGTCTTCCCCACATATGTTTTAGTCTGTCCTCTTCGACCTTCAGCTTGATGAGGTGTCGGATCTGTTCCTCACCACACATAGAGTGGCAAACATGATTGAGAAACACTTTCAGGCATCCTCCCTCACCATCGCTGTACAGGTATGGGGCTAGTTGTCACACTGACATTCACACTGACTTTTTTTCAAAATGGTGATCTACCCTGTCTCAT
The DNA here is from genome assembly GCA_036877575.1 of Botia almorhae. NCBI lineage: Eukaryota > Metazoa > Chordata > Actinopteri > Cypriniformes > Botiidae > Botia > Botia almorhae. The sequence continues at coordinate 19,326 of JAZGTJ010008898.1, read as the reverse complement.
ATTAAATATGTTGACATTAAATTGGCAGTTTTGACACAACAAGTGCACAACAGATATCATTCTTCACTTTAACTGCGGACCACAACTAGAAAGTGTCCAAATAATTTTTGTCTTAATTTTATACAGTAAGTTTATTGTAGTGTATATAATACATACTTGTTTTATCTTTTGTTAAAACTTTTTGTATCTAACAACATGACTTATACATTTTTGACTCTTGATTTTTGACTTTTAGAGGTACATTACTGTACATTATCCTTACTTATACCAAAAGGCAGTATATTTATTGAGATTTTATACAACCAATTATTTTTATAGCCTTTGACATATATATGCTAATAAGAGAAGTTTTCCACATCCCACACACAAACCAACAAAGAAAAAATATGTTCACTTATCTGACAAAAGGGAATAATCAATATCTTTGCTGTGAGAGCTGATATAAGGAGATTAATCTACTGAAAGGCAGTTTTACTGTATAAACTCTTTTTCTCTTTGTGTCTTGAGATGTTTATGTTTTAAAAACAGACTGTAATTACTGTTTAAACATGAACTCTATTTATATTCACTTTAATTATATTTAAATTATATTTTACAGTAATTATTTAAAGTTTATATTCATATATATTTAGTATTTAAAATAAAGCAAATACACATACCTAAACATCCTTTCAAACATTTTAAATATTTCTTGGTTTCAAAATATTAATAAACTCATCAAAGTAAAAAAGGAGCTGATTTGACATTCACATAGTCACATGACACTGTGGTGATTCATTTGAAATTAAAATGCTGCTGAATTATTGACAGAGATACTCCTGATTTCCCAACTAATTATCTGCTTCTGTTCCCAATAGGATGGACCTCAGGCATGACAGACAGTAAAGGTACAGTCTTAATAAGCACTGCCCCTAAATTTATCATGAGGCTCCGGTGACACTTATCTTGTATTAAATAATAATTGTATTTCATTTACACCCCTAAACCGTTTGAGCATGTCAATTATGCATGTCTCTGGTTTAAAATGCTTTGTCCATATCTTGTGGGCATAGTGAAGTGACTTTGAAATACCCGGCTGCATGGTTAGAAGTTTCTTTGCTTTTCTGACTTTGCCTAAAGCTGTGAAGTGGTGAAGTGGACAAGTGCGGCGATCTCATCTGAGTTTTCTTCAGTTCGTGCTTTGAAACAGTGTGTGTGACTTTCTTACAGACTTTATATATATGTTTCGCAGTGTTAACCAGTACTAAACTATTTAAAGCAAACTCTAATACAATCGTTCTTAACTGCTTCAGGACCCAGATTTGGATATCAGAGTGTTGTGCTACCACAATTGTTTATCTTAATAAGTAATGCATATATAGTGTATTATGGTAATTTAGGACAGTATGAAACAATGGTAAGTTCCATACTGTGAGATACTTCAGAGTGAAATAAGATATTCAGGAAAAAATGTATTCTTATTGTTTTCCCATCAGGAATAAATTGGATTGTGGAAAGTGTTGTCTGCGTGGCAGGTGGTTGGAGTGAAGGGGTTGAAAAATAAAAGGCAGTAATAAATGAAAACAACCTTTTATTTGTCACCACCCAGCCGAGCAGCTCGGCTCCATTATTTTGAGTAATTTTTCTGGCCTTTCCATGTTTGCTTTATCTTTCTTTATTTTTCTAATTATCTTACTGAATACATCGATTACATTGTCCTTCATGTGTGAAGTCATATTTAATAGCATGTGGTATGTGCATTTATTATGCATGTGTAGCAGCTTTATGAGAGGAGCCTGTGGCCTGAAGTGTAGGATAGGATTAAAAGGCAGGGATGTTATTTATGCTAATTGTGGTGAGGCCGAAAGCACACGATTTGTCTTAATAGAGTTCCAATGCTTCTCATTGGACTGTGAAACATGAGCCAAACAGCCTTCTCCAGACAGTGAAACAAGCATAAATTTTCTTTGATAGTGATATAATTGGCATAAAAAACAAAGAAACCAGAGACCAGAAATCCAGAAAGAAACCTTGACATCTCCCTCTCTCTATCCTGTAGAAACAAATCTTTTAATTGCTCCTGCTTTATAATTTTGTACACAACAAAAGCACAAAGCAACCAAAATGTTTATTATGAAGGTTTGAAGAGGTCTTGAAATAAATAAGTGGCTTGTTTTTCACAGTCAGGGCAACAGCACTTCAAAATGAAAGGGCTGTTAGAATTTCTCCTTCTTAATAAGCACATTCAAGTCAATATCTTTACTGTGACAAGCATCCATTTAAATGCCCAGGCCTGTGTTTAAATGGATATTTCAGGAGTGAGTGTGAGAGTTTAGGCAAGTTTGGATGAATGAGAAGGCCAGTGAAAACCCTGTCAGTATAACCTAGGATTTTATACAGAAGGTTTTGTCATTAAGAGAAGGAATACAAGGTAACAATGAGTTAAAAGCCCCCAGAGGTACAATAGTAACATATTTTGAAACCATTTTAAATATTTTCATGATGTTATGACAACATTTTTGTAACATTTCTTCTAATTTCATGCCTTACTTTTCTTCATGAGTAGTGTTTGATAAAAAGGCTAATTTATCACAGCAGGCCTCCACTTTGGCATCAAAGTGATTTAGCTTAAGCAATTACACTTTTATCAGGCAGCCGATGATATTTACTGGATGGTATAAGAGCAATGTCGCATTGCTTCAGTCTACCCAGCATTCACTGCTGGCCCAGTTGGAATGGCTCAAGTCATTATATTGGTTTATCTAAAGTCACATGACCCATCAATAGGAGTTTTTGTAAGACCGGATCCCTTGACATTTGCTTTAAATTAACATTCCCCTGCAATGAAGAAGTTTAAATGAGAATGCAACCATTGTCAGTCGAGAGTGCCAATCAGGATTAAAGCCAGACAAACTCTCTGAACATTCTTCTAATAACTGGGAAATTTCAACATCACTATGGCCTACTCACTTTGGAGGGCAAAGCTCTTAAAGCGAGTACTTTAAAAGTTAAAAGGCATTACAGTGTCATAGAATACCTTATTGTTTGTCTTTGGTGCAAAATTCATGTGTATCCACCATTTTTTTCACGTCTTCATGGAGGGGGCCATTATGCAAGTGACTTACTGTACAATGCTTTGCACCTACGTTTAGTGTTTGTTATTAGCTAATAAATGTTACTGTTGATACCGAATAATTGCTGTTAAAGTCTGTCACAACAGATACGAAAGGCTAAAAAATACTTATTGAACATGAATGTTATGACCACAAGTCAACAAGAAGAGTGGAATAAATGCCATTTAGAGATAGCGCTGTCATACCACTAGCCACTGCATTCTGCACCTTTCAACTAATCAGAACATACTGTTTACTTTATTGACCTTATTGAAACTCATCGCATAGTACATCACCATTAACACAAGAAACTAAATATTTTTTTAGGGCAAAACAGTTATAATTGAAATGAAATCTATTTTGGCTAGATATTACAATGGTACTATATTAAAAAAACTATGTCTTCACATTAAATCATTCAGCACATACACAATATTTAAATGTATTTTCTATATGTTTAGCTGTGCAATTATGTTTATAAATAGCCACCTTTAAGCAGCATGGCTACATATCCTACCCGTGTGAGCTATGCAGGAACATCGAGCTCTCTCCATCACTTATTTTGTTACAGAACCTGCGCGTTTATAATTTCTACAATCCTTGCCGTCTACACCCTCGGACAAAACAAGATAATTGAAAATGTCAATGTATGTGACTGCTGGCTTAGGGTTTATATCATCAATCCAGATGAAGATGCTGGTCATCTTTGTAGAGTAAGAAACAGACTATGTCTTTTTGTCTTTTGCCCATGCTGCCACTAATGTTGCCATTGGTTGTTCACATTATGGACTAAAAAGGTTATAAAATGTCAGTTATAAACATAAGACATCACGTTGAGAACCAGATGTTTGGAGTATCATCCCTACAAAAACATGCAAAGAATAATGGGTATTTTTTACGTCTTGTGAAAAAGAAGGATAAGTATCGCCTCCTCCTGTCTATATGTGTTGACAAATAAACAAACATGAAATATGTAAGAAATATTTAATGGCAATACATACTGCTGAGAGCCTTTTTGTGCATAAGAGCAATTGAGCAATTTAAAATATGAGGTAAAATCGCAGATCCTATGATAATTGGAATTCAGCCACTGCCTTAGCAGCAAAGTTCTGTTGTATTTAACACACACCGCTTAGCAAAATTTAAAGGAAAGATAACTGAAGTGTTAGCAGCCTTTGTTCCATGGTGTACATTTCATTCTTTTTTACTCCAGCAAAAAGAAATAACTTTAAAAAAATGTCTTGTATTGTAAAACAAGTTTATTATCTTAAATTTAGTTTTTCTGCAAAGAAAATTATTGCCATTATTATACAATATACAGTATACAATGTTGGCAGTGTGGATGTTACAGTCACTGCAGTTTCAGTTTATTTTATGTTGTTTATAAAGATGTTTGGTGAAACTGGTTTGGCAATAACCACTTCTGAATTTCAGGAAATGCTTTAAAACAAGTGTTTTAAACACAAAAACGTAAAAAACATAGATGAGATACAGGAAGAGGTTGGTGGGCAGTACCATAAATATTCACTAGCGCTTTATGAATGGGTTTGGAAGCTGTTGGTTCTCTTGTCTATTTGTTGGTGCTGTTAATGTTGCTTTTTTCTCCTACGTCTCATCTTCCTTAGACTCATTAGCCCCACACAGCATGCTGGAAACACCAATTCTCCCCAGCCGAGAAAAACAGCATCACCGTCATTCGATTAATGGCAATGCCTGAGTTCAGCCCGCTGCCAAAGACCCGTTCCAAATCACCACCTCAACCCACAGCTGCGGTACTGAATGGTAGTCACACTTGTGTGTTTGGTCATGGTAAAAACATCTTTGTTAAAGTTGATCTGGGATGAAGACAATCAATTCAAAACATTAGATTTCTGAACAAGCAGAAAGACCGGCTGCCATTTTGCCTGTCTATTTTTTAAATTGTGTATTAAATAAGCAACATAAATTATTGATTGACCTAAAGTTCCACAGATGGGACAGTTTAGAGACTGATTTGATGTGCTTTAAAAAATGCCAAACAGAGCTGCTGTAAAATGGCTAAAAAACGATTGTGAGTTGTCCCTGTGGAGCCTCTTTTAATCTTTATTTTTATTTGCCAATTTAATAACTCGAGCTATTTTTCAATCGGTGTGTGCATGCAATAAGATGGAGTGGTTTGTCAATACAAAAGTGGTCAAAGAGAAATAGATTTCAGATTGTAAATTTTATGTTCACATGGACGAGCTCACCACCCACAATGCAAGTACTGTACATGCCCACTGGGCAGCCCATAAAATCAACAGCCTCGGTTAAATCATAAGATATATGCTGTGTCTGAAATGAGTAAAAGAATATAGACTGCATTTTTTGGTTTCTTTCAAACTCAGCATTCTGCATTGGATTATATACAATATTGTGTCACCAAGTGTATAGTGCATTATGGGTATTAAAGGGCAAACTATGAAATTAAATTGTTCCTTCAGAATCTCGGCAACACTACAATTTTAGCTGACACCTCATATAGTACACTACTGTATATAGAAAACAGGAAGTGATTTTGGACACAGCTATAGATTATCCTTTATCCAGACATCAGAGTAATGCAGAACATCTCTATGGACCTCACAAAGAAAGAACAAAATACATGATATGGCAAAAGCATTTTTTTGTGTTTCCAAACCAACTAGTGCGGTTTCCATAATTTATAAACTAATTTCCAACATGGAGTTACTCAAAATTAGAACCCTGCCTAGTCCTTTTATGAAAACAGATTACCCCTTGCATATAGCACACCTGCTATGCTAAAGCACCGGATCCATTTATCACTCACATTATTGCAATCAGGTGCCGGGTGCTGGAAGTACATGGAGGACGAAAGAATAGATCTGTGATTAAATAAAGAAGCCATACTCTTTAGAATCGAATACATTTTTACTAACATCCCTGCCTAGAGCTATATAAAGACAGAAGACAGATCTAAGTATTCATATGGTGAAATTGGGTTTCCTCATTCTGGATCTAGCAGAAAACTAGGGAGTGACTAAGGAATTTAGTCATTTGTCTTGCTTTGGGTGGTGATTTATCTTGCTTGCAATGCGTGATGGTTTACAGTTAAAAACTCCTGCACATATTTATCATTACCAGCATAACTAAGTTGTGTTTCTATGTATGGGCTGCTTTGAACAACAGTTCACCATTTATGAAGGATTTATAATGTATTACATCATTTGTCCAGAAGGATATCCATGTTCTAGTTCGGGACACTTTTGTTTTTCTAATGTTAGAATCTGCAGTCCATTATGATGTCACAGGTAAACAGATTGTTCTGAGGCTATTTTTGATTATGTACGGATCGTGCTGGTTGTGTCCTAAGAGATGGCACGTACTGTGTTATTTTTTAGTTTCTTTTTAAAATAGTTGTCATATTGTTTTTCTGCCCATGACAAAACATAACTGGTATATATAACTCAATGTATGACTAAATCTATTTTCAATGTGTTAACATCTAACCAGAGACATCCATCAAATGGGTTTTATTTTTACCTGTCTTCCTGTGGCCTTTTAAGCAAGTGTAGTTTTATATATTCTGTGAAATAAAAAAAGGCTTTAGACCACAACAAATCTTTTAACTTTTACTCAAATCTTTTATAGACAAATCTCTTAAAGACAGACCACTACAGTATTATAATAACAAAAATTAACAATTATTATTTTCTTGTTTATTTGTTTTATTATGATGAAACAATTGCTTTCTAATATTTTTTCACTGCTTAAAGGTGCAATAATATTTAGTCATATTTTTGTATTAAAGTATCCAAAACCAGTTTGTAACGGAGACGCTGACACAGCGGGATCCATATGCAGCACTTTAATATGTAATCAATATACAGGCAATGGTCAAAAACCGGCAAACAGAGCAATTTTTTGAGCTTTCTAATGCATTCTAGGATTGCCTGAAATTGTGGCATTTCAGAGGGCAGCGCAATTTCGCTACCTGCATTTACATTACATTTATGCATTTGGCAGACGCTTTTATCCAAAGCGACTTACATTGCATTATACTATACATTGTTTCTGAGTATGTGCGATCCCTGGTATTAAACCCATGACCTTGGTGTTGTTAAAGCCATGCTCTAACCACTGAGCTACAGAAAAGCTTGCAATTTGAGATGGTGGCATGTTTGTGTCAGCATGTCTATAATGGCCAAAAATGCTGTCCAGCTAGGCAGCTCACTGGGCTTTGAGACACAGCCAATGCAGTACTTCAGTGGATGACTTAGGAAAAGATCTATCTTCTTCTAATATGCAGCTTGTGCTGTGAGCCTCTATTGCTTTTGACCCCCCCGCGTCTTAATTGGTGACCAGCTGTTGGTGACAAAAAGCATTTGTCTGCTTGTCTGACTGGATTTAACCTAAACAATATAAATAGCAGAGTGGCTATTTAGCACATTTGTTCATAGCCAGAAGCTAATTAAAATACATCTGTTTTAATTACAGGAAAAGACACTTTACAAACCTTTAATTCCGGTACAATTTGGCTGCAGCTGTGGATTTTTAAAAATTCCTTATGGAATCTAGGCCTGAAGAAAAGTGTTTTAGTTTATAAGGTTGAAATGTAAAACTTGATCAACTGTGAGAGAGAAAAACAGATTTAAGTACCACTTCAACTCAGTGATTATATGCTGTTCAGATTTTAGTAGTCATTATGAATACTTATGCTGGATTTTATAAAAACAGAGAATGTTTTTTATTCTCCACCATTGTAATTTGGCAATAAGGTACAGTAAACGAGACAATGTTATGTTGTCAATAGAGCCACGACTAAGAGGTTTTCAGTAAAGTGTGTACAACCCTTTTAGCCATTTTTCACAATATAGCCAGACCTTTAGTGCTTTCATAGCTTTTTATAAAGCAGCTTGTACATAATTAAAAATATGTTATGTTCATTTTTTTTATTAAAACATTATTATATAGTTATATAATATCTTTCCACTAGACAATATAGTCCCTGACATGTTAACAGTAACAGAAAGTGTTCCCTATAGGTGCTGTGCAAAATTGAAAATTTCTTGCTAATTTTTTAATGCTTGAGTACCTTAAAATAACACAGCAAATAAAATCATGTACAGGGTAATCCGTGTTCTATATCATTTAATATGAGGTGCAGTGAATGTCAGGGTCTAACCCCAAAGCCTGTATTTCACTGCCTCTTGTCATATTGCTCTTAAAATCGACATTTTTCTTTGTCCAATTTTCTGCACTTCTCAGTCAGTGGCCCTCTGCTACTTGCTTCAGTCTATCAAGCTTTCCTTCTCTTAGCACTCAGTAAAAATACTTTAAGAAATAGCCTTTTGTGTGTTTGTGTGTGTGTGTGTGTGTGCACGCGTGTACTTTTTTCAAGGTAGGGAAATTTAATAATGCAGATATTATGCAAATAGACTCATTAAATACAAAACACATTGCAACAAAGCAGATGCCTCCAAACATGTTATCTTGTTTGTAACATTTATAAATACTTATTCACCAAGCTTGAGCTGTTTATCACAACAGGCTAATGAAAAATGAATTAAAAAGCATGGTAATTAGGTTATTATACCTTGGTAGAGTTCAACACAGTGTAAAAACCTTCTAACGGCTGACGATTTGAGCAATAGGTGATTATATTTGTTTGTTTGTCTTGGGTTGTGATTTATGTTGTCATAAAGATATGCTCTTGATGATTGGACAAAGCAATCAGTGCAGGCTTTTCACCAAATCAAATTTTGTGACTGTTCAAGGAGACGCTGAAAAGCATTATGATGTCACAGCACAAGCACCCTCTTTTTAACTTCACTTTTATATTGGCAAGTTTTTATGTGTGCTGTCCTCATAACACTGTCATGTCTTATTCTTACAGAGAGCTTTGATACATCAGTGCATTTAACAGCGTTACATTACAAAACTGTTGAGCGAGGATTGTGGCCTTTTTTACGTTTTTATTTTACCTTTTAAATTAAACTTCAAAAAACTTCTAACAGTGACAGTTTTACATGAATATTTTTGCAGTTTTTATTACCATAGCTAGACAGTACAAATGGATTGCATTTTTTAACACTAAACCTTTTCAAACTTTTACTGTTTTAACAGACAAACAGCGTTGTACAAAAATGCTCTTGTATAATGTTTTTAAGATCTTTATCAATAGAAATGGATACGCAGATGTCATATTCAACTGCTCCAAGCATGTTGATGCGTCTGCCAGTTTGAAACAGTCAACATTTCAGTTACTGTTGTTACATTGCGCAGCTGGTGATTGTAAAAAACAACATAGATTTAATTTTTTTAAATAAACAGGATAACCTTTTACAGCTGAAAATTGTGTAAGTTTGTGTTTTTACTTAATATTACTCAATATTACAGATTTTTAAACTATGTTAACAATATGTTAACAATAAACTATTGTTTTAATGTCATGTTAACTAACGGCGTTCTCTTGAAGTTAGTTCAGTGATTATAATATTAAACAATGTTAATGTTAGTTAATCTTAGCAGATGCACAGTCAGGCTCTCTCCAGTTTCAATATGGTGGATGACTTACATATAGCAGCCCGTAGAAACAGCCACTAATGAGGCATTTATGTGTATATATCTATGCCCTTACCCCCTAATGAACAAAAAGGATGCACAAAACTGGGATAGAAGAAATGTGTTGTGTACACAAAGCTTAATGTTCTGTTAATTAAAACAGAACTGGTTCTGCTGGGACTCAAATTACGTTGCTAATGTGCACCCAAGGAAAGCACAATTTCACAAACGTACCGTGCAGATGGCCAAGTTTGTGACAGCACATTGCTATGGGAATTTGCTGAGGACATCTGACAAAGTCAATTTAAGTTTTAAAAGTCTAAAAAGAAGCAGTAGTTAAGGTTTACAGATGCACGCCTAGTGGAATTTACAGTAACACTTTTTGTGATGTGAGAAAGTTACTACCAAAAACAGCACAAGCTGCTAGAAGATTGTGTTATAATGAAGGAAGTGATATGGAGTGTGATGGAGTGTACTTGTCTTATCTTCCTCTGCCTGTGACCTCAGCTTTACTGAATGAATGAGTTTCCCAGTCCCAGTTTCCCACCTTACTTTCTTTCTCTTTGTAATTACAGCATGTCCATGTCCACCTGCTTCCTAGCAAAGCTGAAGGAATGACAGCATCTATGGCTCAAATGCCATACACCTTGCAGTTTACATGTCACATGTCTCTCAGTACATGTGACAACATGCTATCTTCCTGTAAGTGAAGTGTCTATGCAGGTATAATTGCAGTTCTTAAATGGACAGTTCACCCAAAAACGAAAATGATTTACTAAATTTACTAACCCTCATTTTCCAACCATCATATTCTGCTAGACTACACTTGAAGTGTTCCACAAAAGAACAAGTAATAATGGTGTAAAATTAGAGAGCGATTAAAATGACAGAATTTTGGAAAGAACATTTATAACGCAATAGAAATTAACTCAGGGTTACACATATGAAAAAATATTTATCGATTGGTGTTATTTGAAATAGCACCTGCATGTAGACTACACTTGCATGACTTAATTATCTTTTTGAACTTTCAAAGTAAATTACTGTCATTTATATCATGTTATGAATGTACTACATAATCCGTCCAAATTGTATTTCCTGTCTTCTTTACTGTTTCATTTTATATCTAATTGAAATATGTATATTGCGTAGTGCGTGGGGGAAGCAGCCGGGTTGGCTGCTGGTGCAGGTGCTGGTGCTGGTGTGGCTGGTGCGGCTCGTGCTCGGGGTTGCGTCCCTCCTGGCGACGGGAGTGTGCGGTGGCGCCGGCTCCTTTACAGGACTTTCGGCCACTCGCTCTTCTCTGTAGGCGCGGGGGACACGCAACGATACTCCGATTGGCGGCACTCTCAGGCTTCGCTTTCAGTCCAGGCTTCCTCTGCATCTGCCTCTCGGTCAACCTCCCCTTCTGGGCGGAAGGCGGCGGCGTCTTAACGCCGCGGGGTGATGCGTCGCAGCTGTGCCCGGTCCGCCCATGATGAGCTCGGGCAGGTGCGGCGCGTCCGTTGCCAGGGCGACGCTGATTGCCCCAGTGCGCCTCGTCACAATATATATATATTTTAGTAAATATATATATTTACTAATGCCAGGCTGAATATCAGCAAATCAGTTCTTATAAATATTCCACTCAACCCGTTTATTACTATAAGCCTTGCTTTTTTAATTCCCAAAGGAGCTTGAAGAGAAATGAAGGGTCTCATCATCAGTGATCGCCAATGCGAGATAAATAAGCTTGTTTTTAATTTGCATGTGGTCAAGAGGGTTATTCTGGAGTTTTCTATTTATATTTTTGCTATCCTGCACAGCAAATAAGAGAGTTTTTTGTCCTTCTAACTGTTTTTGTCTTCCTATAAATAATCAGTGAGGGTGGACCCCTTACTATACACCGTTAAATGCTTTACAAGCTAAACTAGATGCATTTACTTGCTCATGAAGCCCATTTAAGAGACGGCAGGGGTTTGAACATCTCACTGTTACTGAAGAAATGTTTCTCCTGCAGGATTCTACCATCGGGCTCTGGCTGTAGTAATTGTTAGTGACAGGAGTGTGGGCGTAGTACTCAAATGAAGGGTCGTTATGTTACATTCTAGGTCAGAGGTTTATTGTGGCCATTTCGTTTTGTGCTGGTGTGTGAAATAATAGTAAATACATAAACTTTTCATCTAGTATACAAAAAGATACAGAATTACTTTACTGGCTTTCTAGGTAAGTTTGTTCAATAGCCTACAGGTCAACCATAAGTCAAAAGAAAGAAGTAGGCAAGTATATTTTGGCTAATTAGCCTTAATTTAGTACCATTAAGAGTTTTTGCATTACTACATTATTTTAATGCCATTATTATTAAAATAATATTTTTTAAATAGTAGTACAATTTATTATTTTCATATCTACACTGTGACAACACAGTGCACAGGGCTAGGAAATTACTGTATTGTACTGCATTGATTACTTGGTTAAGTTGGTTCAGTTAAATTCACTGTTTTTATTTTAACAAATTATTGTTAACTTCTGTAAAATCCTGGCAGTTTATTTTTCTAATAGACTAATGTCTTACATTCACTCTAAAATAACTGTATAATATTAGAGAAGTTTACTATTCACAGGGCAAGCAATAAACCCGGTTCAAACTAGTAACCCAAAAGCTTCAGGTTTGATTCCCACTGCTGGCAGGAAGTGACTGAGGTACCCTTGAGCAAGGCACTATTTCCCCTAGTTGCTCCCAGGGTGCTGCAGTGATAGCTGCCCACTGCTTCATGCCTTGCAGTGTGTGTGTTCACTCCTCACTGGATGGGTTAAATGCAGTGGTAACATGCATGTGTTACCATACATTGACAAATATGTCACTTTCACTAATCTGCAAATGCTGCATCCCCTAAAAAAGCTTTCCTGTAGCTCAGTGGTTAGAGCATGGCGTTAACAACGCCAAGGTCATGGGTTCGATCCCAGGGATTGCACATACTCAATGTATATTGATCAATGTGTAGTGTAATGCAATGTAAGTCGCTTTGGATAAAAGCGTCTGCCAAATGCCTAAATGTAAAAATAAGTTGGTTGTGGACATTTATTCATTTACTGTGTTTACACACCCTATGGCCTCTACAAATTCTGTCAAATTCCGTTATCATACTCTACAATACACTGCTAAATAAAGTTAAACTTGATTAAATCTTGTCCCCAAATGGCAGCAGCTTGTACCTTGTTGATAAAGAGCATAAATCCACATCCTTATACATATGTTTTAGTTCCTTAGGATGAATTGCTTGTGTAGCATTTTGCATTTAAAAGTAGCTTTAGAACAAGTGTCAGCTAGAGAAATCTAAGTTAAAGGGTAACTGACTATGAATATTATTTTTAGTAGTGTAACAGTAGCTCAGATGTTTTAAAACAGTGTATGCGGAGAATATGTCACATTTTAAAACACGTAATCTTACAGTGAGGTTAGTGATAATGAGACAATGATAAAACATTTTTAGTAAGAAAGTCTGATTGAAAGTGTGTTCCTGTAGCTTAATTGGTAGAGCATTGTTTTTAGCAGTGCAAAGGTTGTGGGTTCGATCTCAGGGAACACATATGCCTGTCAAATGTTTAACTTGAATGTACTGTAAGACACTTTGGATAAAGTGTTTGTTAAATGTCATGTAATGATTTAGCAAATAGTTTTGTCTCAGTAAAGTATTGTTTACTGATTTTTATTGTTTTTGTTTTGAGTCATGAGCGTGTTGATTTTCTTGTTATTTATTTTAATGAAAAAATATTTAAATATTGCTTCTTATTTATATGTTTTCAATTTCATGTGTGACCTAAACTTAGTTCCTGTATTGCCCCTGTACAGCATTACGGTTTGTGTAAATGCACCTTTTTGTTGCAATTAATCACCTGTGCCAGTGGCAAAAATTGCGTTGCAGCCACAAGCCAAGTATACTTTGGGCATCAGGCATGGGTAACAATGGCACTCCAGTGTGCGTTTTATTTGTCACTTTATTGAGACAACGTGACATGCTACAGTAAACTCCTGCAGCCCTCAAAGTCTGACAGCACTTGCGCAACACATACTGTCTTCCGCAGTGCAGCCCCTTCGTCTGATGTACCTGGTGCCATTTTCACTTTTCTTTACCGTGTCACCTTGTCAAGGAAAAGTCTGTTACTGCACATCATAACTGAGCGCATTGTTGCATTTTTACCCCTTTCTGTCTCTCTCTTGCCGGTATGCTTTTATTCTTTTTATCTCTCCGATTTTTCTTTTGAATGTTCTCGTCAGGAGACATAATGGCTGTAAAATGCAGTTTATTCTCCATTCAAACCACTTAATAATTCAAGTTTCACCAAAACCCATCACTGCGGCAGGGGCATTGAATGCAACGCCTGGTTCCGCGCTGGACTGATTTCAGGAAACAGGACATAGTCTGCCATTTCTCATCCCCTATATTATACAACCATTTGCTAAATGGCGTGTTAAAAGATGTCACATAGCTTTCAGAGAGAGAGAAAAAACATCTAGAATGGTTCCTGGTTCCATGAAGCACTTTCTAATCTTGCCAACTCTATCTTACCCATAAAGGTCAGCGATTTTCAGAAATTAGTGTTTTGACCTTTTTTAATCATGCAAAGAAAAGCAGAAGCATCACGCTTTAACAGTTGTAAATGTGAAAGGAGGAAGAATTCAATTAAGGCCTTAGGAAACTGTAACTTTAAAGTGTTTTTATATTTCTTAAAGGATCACCTTTGTCTATTTCTTCTGTGGAACACAAAAGACAATATTTTCAAGATTTTGTTAATGCTTGATTTCTTTTTATACAACACAATGATACAGTGATAAGGGGCTGACAGACTTCATAAAGGACAAAAAAGCAGCATAAAAAATATGTAACACTGCGAACAGGTGACGTGATCTTGTCCATGCAGTTACAAAAATGGTTTTTTAGGCTACTTACTTTTAATGGCTTTGCTGTCAAGAGGAGATCCGCATTGTTCAGGGACAGAAAGAGAACTCAGGGCTACTTAATGAGGAGATATTAAAAAGACAGAGTGAGAATTATAATCACACTCCTGCCATTCTACTGGTGGAGCAACGCTAAAGATGGCTCTGGGTTGAGACGGCCGTGTCAGTTATATTCTGCTCTCAGAAATCTAAATTGAATCTTTATTATTTTACTTCTCTGCCTTCAGATGGGGAAAAATGTCTCTGATTATGAAAAACACGAAGCCGTGTCCCATAAACCAAAAACTTTGAAGGTACAGTATGTCAGAGGCATAAAAGGCAACTGAGGAAGCGTGAATAAAATTACAAACTTAACCTTTACACCCCTTAAGACTCAATACAGCTGTGTTTTAAAAATAAACAGGAAGTAGCCCTAAATGATCTTGTTTTTAATTGGATTGATTGTTTTGATTTGATTCAAATTGGTGTTTAGATAAAATGCAGTTAGTCATGGGAACAGGCAGTCAAACGTTTGTAATATCAGTGATTAGTTTCTGTATCCTGTTTAAAAACACTGTTGTACACAAACTTGTAGTAGACAGCACTGAATAAGACTCACTTATTAATCTTTCTTTTTGTCTCTTATCTTCCAGTTTTTACTTTTATTTCTGCCTACACAATCAATGCATAGTCCCTAGGCCTCTCATGATTTCTCATAGATCTTCAGTTTGTTTGCCGATCCACTGAGAGTTTTAAAGTCAAGCATCTCATACTTCCTGGCTTTCTCTCTATCATTTTTTCTCAACCCTGATGTCGTATGATAGCTTTGTTCATCAGATCATTATCGATGGCTTCTTATTGCAAGGTATAGGGAACAGGGTGTGAGCCATCACATTCACCAGGGTGGGAGGGGGAGGAGGAGCGCGGGTGGCTCGGTTGTTATTTGGGGCGTGATTTATCGCTAGGCCCTCCTTCCTCCATGCTGAAGTTTCAGTGGAAAAACAAAGATGGGGAAAAAGCAACGTATTCTCATGTTTCTGCTCTGTCTGACAGCACCCAATCCATCTCTCTGACACTCACCTAGTTAACATTTTTATTAGAGGGCCAGGATTCGTCATTTTTTACCCCCTTCCTCTAGACAAGTGTATAAGTCTTCACTAATAGTTTTGATAAAGATAAACAACAGTACACATAGCTTCCCTACTCCTCTTGAGGATGAAAAACAATGGAGCTAGCAGTTGGTTTCATTTTTTTATCCCTGAGCATAACAGGGTGTAGACAGAGATTTCTTTAGCAACCTGAAGGTGTGTTTCTAAGCCGCACCTGTGGTTGTGAAGGTGGTATTTCTGACTGTGAAAGGGAAATGTTCTTATGACTGGTTTTGGTGGGTTTGAACATGCTTTTTTGGTGGCTGGTTGTGATTTCTTAATGTGTTTAATGCAAACTTTGGAAATATTGTAATTTCGAGTTACATAAGATTGACCAAGCAAAGTCATGTGTAGCAGTTGGGAAACTTTCTGTGATATCTGTGAACTACATTTAATTAAAAATTTCAATTTAATTTATAAATAATTTTTTTTGTTTTTGGTTTGATTTATTAGTTTACTTTATCAGCTTGCACTATTTCTTCCTATACAATCCCTTAAGAAAGTATAGGAAAAGATACAACAGGGTTATTTTTCATAACATTGCTAATATTAAAGTTACTGTTAGCTCTGGTAATTGCTGCTATATTGAAATATATGTACTTTTTGTAAGTTGTTTGTGAAAGAAAAAGTCAGCCAATGAGGATAAATCTGTTTTAGAAAAATATAATAATCCCTTACATTTAAGTAAAGAAAGCAAGCATGAAAAATTACATACAAAGGACGTTATTTCGGAGACTCAATTCCATCCTAGCAGCAAATAAGCATTTAAAATGCAGGATGAGTTTTACTAAGTAATCACACAGATGGTGTCAGCCTTGTTTCCTTAGCGATCTGTTAGTGTCAGGTGTTGATCTTAGAGAATAGAGAACAGTGTATAGCACAACAGAGGGTATTAGTAACTAACTAGCTGTCTGTCAAGCCTGACTCGCTTCTTAGTCTTTATACTGCAAACTTTTCTTTTAAACCTCCCACCTTGGAAAATGACCTCTTTAGTATGTGAGCTGTCAGATAAATGAAACACAGATACACTCAATATCCATACCGGTTTGCCTGCTGTAATATTTGCCCTTTTGCTTTTATTCCTTTTTGCACCCTTTATAACAAAGGAAAAAAACAAACAAAAACAAACCATTTTTGAAAATAATTTTGTTCAGGAATCTGTCATGTTGAGGAGTCCATCATCAGAGTTAAGTCTTATATATTGATTTAGTGTGTGTGTTCTTTTGTTACAGCTTTCTCTCTTTTCTGACCTTGGCCCAGTGTGCAGTTTTGTGTTTTCTCCTAAACCTCTTTGGGTCTTTCATCTGCTCAACTTAGCAGAGAACACATGAGGTCTTTCCAAGACATACAATGGTACACACAGAATGTTTTTAAATGTTAATAAAATGTACTGTGTCATCTCAAGATACATTTAAAAATGTTAATATAAACATGTTAATTAAAATGTTAGTCGTGATGTAGCTAGGCCTCTAAACAAAGTAACAGAGATGATGGTAACAGTGTTGGAATTTACATGTGTACCCCTAGCCTTTTGATAAAGATCATGAAACTACAAAGTGATTTATTAAAAAGATTATTGTTGATATAATATCAGTTCACATCCTAATTCTTTTTACATTGTGTTCATAAAGTAAAGTTCTGACTGTTACAGAGTTGATATATAGCCTGGGGACACAATTTCAAGGCTTTAAAAAAAGTAATGTCCCCATAAATCTAAATTTATAAACTTATAAAATACAATAAATGTAAAAGGTTTCTAGAGTTTGTCTCTTTTTTGATGTTTTAAGAAAAAATATGTAAGAAAAGAACAACAAACTTTGCTGTCAGCATTGCTGAAGTCATTGTTTACACATGTTCAGAAAGGACACAGAAGGGACACTTTTCATGGACTGACGCAGACATATTGACTTTCATAAGGGTCTGAACATGTGCTGCTGCAGTACTCTTTTGATGATGCTGTTAATTAGAGACTGCAGAATAAATTGTGCTTATAGAGGAGTGTGTAAAAAAGCCGTGTGGCATGAACTGCTTTTACACTTCATCAAACTTTGAAAGTTTCACATTGAAAATCAGAATGCAGTGTGGCAAACTGCAGGTGACTGGCCAATGAAATGTGCTGTGTATGAATATTTATGCGTGACTGAATATGTCCCTGCAAGTTAATGCAAGTAAAAGTGTGTGTGTCTGCATAGTATGGGTTCACCGATGGTGACCTATGAACTTGCATGTTAAACTAAGCACTGATTTTAATATGATTTAAATTTTCAGCTATGTGAAATGTTCATATATTCAAAGTAAAGCTAGCAGTTTATTTGGTAGATCAGGAATATTTTGCTATACCGGCAATTATGTGCTAGTTCATGCATACCTGACGGATCTGTACAGCCATGTTGACCAACAAGGCCAACAGAGCTACAGTCTTTGGGTTAAAACTAGTCTTCACCTGTCTTTCTGGTAAAGCTTGTTAAAAAGAATCCAATCCACCTGGTTAGGATAGTTTAGTAATCTGGTGAACCAGAATTAACAGGTCTTTGCCTACATATGTTGTTTGGTGGATAGGTCTAGGAGACAGGCAAGAGAGTATTAGTAATTAAATGAACAGTTTCATCAAAAAAAAGATTCTGTTTCAACATGTGTGCTGTTTTATATTACTGTAGAACACAAGGAAACTATTGGAAGAATCGATACACTGTTAAAAACATCAAAACCACATCATAAATTTCTCTACTAATTGAATTGCATAACTTAAGAAGACTCAAAATATTGTGT
The DNA here is from genome assembly GCA_036877575.1 of Botia almorhae. Lineage (NCBI taxonomy): Eukaryota > Metazoa > Chordata > Actinopteri > Cypriniformes > Botiidae > Botia > Botia almorhae. The sequence goes on along the minus strand of JAZGTJ010008898.1, from coordinate 856 downwards.
TTATGGAGCTTGACAGACATAGTCTACAACTATGAAATGACGTAGTTCTGTGGGCCAAAATAACATAAAGAATTAGCCTGTTTAACACTTCTTTAAAATACACAACTTTGACAGAACACTTTAAAGCAGACAGAATATGTCCCATCTTTATTTGCCATGAATCAAATTAGCGGGTTGTATGGAGAGTGACAGGCAGCAGCAGAAAGAGGTTATAAGGATGATGGCAGCTAACCTTTCACAGAAATCATTTTTCATTTTCCTCAGCTGTGTCCACCGCCGGCTATTCCGCCTGGGGAGAAACGCGCGCCACATCCAGTCGCCGTCGTTCCTTATGGTGCCGGCCACAGAACTGTAATTTGATTCCCGAAAACTGTACAGCCTGAGATTCAAAGTCTGACTGTTTCTCTTTAAAAGTCTATAATATAAAGTTATTTTTTTCCTTCTGATATGAGATTCTTTGACTTTTGGCATGAATGTATAATGAACTGAGCAGGTGGGTCTGTTTACAGAGTCTGCTGGGAACTTCCGGGGTCACATCTGAGCTTATCCACCTCTTAATTTCTACAGGGGATAACTGCATTGTATTTTTTTCCTTATGATCCTTATTGCCCTTATCCCCCAGGTATAAGCAACGCTTTGATTCAAATATATGTACACCATTAGAAAATGCAATAGCTTGTCTCTGCTGGCACAGTTCTGGGAATAGGAAATCACATACGCACAGGACCTGCTGGCATTGTCACAGATATTTTTATGTAGCATTTGCATAGATCTGTAACTGAACACCCGCCAGAAATCTATACTCATGTGGCTCAATTATACAGAGAGTATGCAAATGTAGCTCAGAGCTCCTCTT
>JAZGTJ010008897.1:0-20264 GCA_036877575.1 Botia almorhae | reverse complement strand
AATGTATAGTGATCAATGTGTAGTATAATGCAATGTAAGTCGCTTTGGATAAAAGCGTCTGCCAAATGCCTAAATGTAAATGTAAATGTAAATGTAAATGTACTTGGCACTGAACAGCCCTGCAGCTTCCAGACATATAATACAGAAAACACTGCTTTATGAGGATAAGAGAAAGGGAGAAAATCAAGAGAAAAGGTCAGAAAACGCAAGACTTAATGTTATTGCCTTGGAAGAGATAGAAGTCCCAAATGTTCTTGAAAAAACATGTTAAGATGTTTTTTGAAGACAAGCTCTTGCCAGGGAGTGCATGTGCAGTGTTTGTCTGGTAATACAGTTAACGGAGCTCATCTCTCTGTAGGTCTTGACCTGCCATCAGCCCCAACACCCACCTGGCCTGACTTTCTGTTCTTTTCCTGCAGCTGATAAATCACTAAGGGTTTAGTTTCCTCACAGAATCAATGTATTATTAAATAAAGGGGGCGGTGAGGGCAGGAGAGAAGAATGCATCTCACTGCACACTCCTGTTTTCTGTTCGGTTCTTTTTTGTTGCTGCTGTCCGAAACAGTTACGCGTTGTCATATTAATCAAACATATTAATAAAGGTAAAAATGAGATAAGCCAAGCCATGTTCCTTTTTAAATGACTATACCCACATTTTAACTGGATAACAGCTTTTTAATTAAACTCAAACTAACCTGCACTGATATGACTAATTAAATCAACAGATGCATATGTTACATTTCCAAATACTTTTAAAGTTGCCATTGTACAATGCCAAACATTTCAGAGCATTTTGTTGCATTAGGTAAAACAGTGGTTACTATTTGTTATTCAAGTTGGCTGGCATGCTGACACATGTACGTTTGCGTAGCTTAAAGAATTATTTCATAATTATTATCATATAATATTTTTGTAATAATTAAGAATGCATACAAAGTGCATGGTCAAAAATGTAGGGGGCTCAGGACAAAAACTGCACCAAAAATTATAAAAAAATCTGTAAAATAAAAATACGCTACCATAGTAAATTGCTCCATTTCTTTTTTATTTTATGGGTCATAAATATTATTTGATAATATTGATTGATGGGTAATAACAGAAAATAAAATTGGGATAGATTGTCAATCAATAAACTAAAGTATTTGGCAAAAAAAGAGGACACAATGTATTTTCATTACAGTATTATATCTGTCCAGTTGAAGGAAAACAAGCAGGATAGTTTTACAAAAATGAACCTAACACCCACTCAAAGCTCTGAACTCATGACAGAGAGATAGAGAAAGAAAGAGAGAACTTTCAGAGGAAGTACAAGGAGGACAGGCACTCAACCTGATGTAACCATGCCAGGCAGGTGGGCTGTGTTTTCAGACAGATAGAAAGTACATCTGTCTGCCTCAATGAATAATACAGAAAATGAGAGAGAGAAAGAGCACAGGGGTCGACTCAGTACAGGTTCAGTGGAGCGTGTTCAGATGTGCTCTTATCACAAAAGCTCTTCCATGATGCATTGCCTCGGTCAAAGTGTCAGTCAATGCAGCTGTGCAGTGAAGAGGAGAGGGTGACACGACCCATTTAGAGCCCACAAGGACATGCACTCCAAGGTGGCACAAGTTAGGATACAACAATGCTTAACGATCAGTGTGTAAAATGAAATTTATATTACATTCATTCACATAACCTGTTAACTGAAATAAATGAAAAAAAACGTTAACTACTGCACAACAAAACAGAAAGGCAACCTTTTCTTGCCAGGAAACAACCCACACTGGTATTGTAAATTAAAGATGGTAACCCTAAAGAGTTTATTTGAGGAAGAGGTCTACATAATCTTCCGTAGTCAAACTTTTGACAAAATAACCATTATAACCATAGGGCAATATAAATATAGGTTCAAGAATATTTTGGTTATTTGATATTAAGTATATCAAACTAAACTTTTTATACTAAACTGAAAATTTAATTAAGGTAAGATTTGATGTCATGAGCTCACAAAAGTAGAACTGCCCTCAGTAACTTATAGATAAACATGTTATCAGGTCACGCACTCCTTTGGAACCCAACCATTGAGCTGTAGTTTACCATATGGACTACAATTATTAACACTTATTAAAAATGCTACACAAAAAAGACTTTGTTTTCTGGTGGACTGATAAAAACATGTACACCATGACTCATGTTTGTAGCAGCCAACCATCCCATTGGAACTAACAATTTCTGCAAGCTATTACCAGTTTTGTGTGCAATATGTGTCAGTGTGCAGTTTGTGGGTGTGTGTCTGTGTAACTCTTTGTACACTTATATAACCTTTTGCTACTCAATTGAGACTGTGTGTTTTCAGAACTTTCTGTATGACAGTGGTGAATGCGACTGACTGCGGGGAATGAATAGGTTTACTGCCTACACGCAAAATCCCTGATCACTACACAGTGACCTTTCCTGAACCAGATCTTAGCCCAAATGACCTGTCTTAGACCTACACAAACACAAATACACGTTTACTTATCTATCTAAATAGGCATATTCCATATACTTCAATTGTTGCTTTTCACAGCTAGTTATAAACACTATAACCTAGCCCTAACCCACAGTCTAACCCTATCCATAACAGAAAACTTTCTGCATTTCAAAAAACCTTTTTACTACATTTTAAAGTGTTTTTTACAAACCGAACGTCTGCAAGTTGGGGGTTTGGGAATTTGTCAGGTTTTATTCATATTTGGGTACCATTTGGGTCCCCATTATATTATTACATAAACGCATACATACAAAAGCTTGAATGTGCACATGAAGTCTTAATTCTATACAGCTGTCATTTAACTGTGATTTGGTTTGCACCCAGTCTGCGGTGAATCTAAAGCCAAACCTATAAACGCAAACACATACATGATACACAAAACAGATCGGGGGGCCTATATTTGGGTATTTCAAAGTAAAATGCTTTATACTGTACCCACACATTCACAATCTGGATTTTGGCAAATGAGGGGAGAGATTAAACATTTGTGCGCACATGTGTTTGTGCATGTCTGTCTGTGTGTGTGACTAGGGGAAAAGATCATAAAGATTACAGTGTGAGTTCCAGGGTAAGGACTGACATACAGCTGGAAAGGTAGAGAAAGAGAGAGACAGACAGACAGACAGACAGACAGAGTGGGCAAAGTGGATCAGAGGTTTTATTTTTTGTGTACATTAGGTTTTAAAAAAGAAAGACAAGAAAAGAGAGAGTGAGGCAGACTGGGCGTCATGCCAGGTGATTATAGAAGACCCAGGTGGGTGTCTGAGTTTACATGATACTTATGACCTAGTCAACAGACACATACACAAGCACTTTCAGGCTTCTTAGAACACACCTTGATTCTTTGTATTGCCACTAGATAAGTCTAAAACAAAACTGCTGGACATCTTGGAACAAGTTGTACTATACAGAACACATACAATGTTTATATGTTATATCATTTGTTAGAGGCATATAAACACAGGATTGGATTGTAGGATTGGTGTAGGATTGGTGGTAGGATTGATGTTTTAATGTTTAAAAGTGTCTTTGTTTGTGCCCAGTGCAATCTAAATAATAAACAAGGCCGTATCACAGTGTCTGATCATGCAACTAACCAGGAAATATCGTCTCGTTAAATTTGGGAGCACTTAGATGTCAGCCCATATGGATGTGAAATCTCTGAAACAATCATCCAGACACACACCCAGGGGACAGCCAGTCAGTCCATAATGTTTTAGTTTTTCCACCCTTCCAAGAAGTCAACAATCTCTAAATGCAGAGAAGACTTTTAGCCAGGCAATGATGCTTTGGACCTCCGGAGTTCTGCAGCATTTGAGCACGATAACACCAATGCCAAGAATGCACATTTACCAAAAAACAAAAACATAGAAGGAAAACCTACAGGCTGGGAGGGTCACAGTACTTTAAAAATAGCCTGGAAAACATTCCTATCACTATGCAAATTCTTTTGGAACTTCATTGATGAAACTACTTAAATAAGTGACAAATGGATATTTGTCAATTTATATTAGTTATATTATATTAACAATTGATATAATTTCATATTAACAGAAATCACAAAGCTCTTTATGCTTGTCATTTAACAAAGCAAACCATTTAAGCAAAATTTCTGACACAGATTTATTTTCCATCTAAAAATGCCTTTACATGCTTTCTCAGCAATAATCTTTCAATAGTTTCCAGAGGAACTCAACCAACAAAAGACAATGTTATACAAGCGTTCCGAATTTGAATATCATGCTGCCTGTAATACCCTGTTTAATTTACTTCTGTTTCATTTACGTCTTTTTTACTTTTAAACTGTGGAAATTCTGTTTAAGTTATTTAATAAGTTAACAACAATAAGCAAGCAAAAGACTTAGGCTACCAAAATGGCAGTTTGGCTAGGATGGTCTGGTATTATGGCTAAGATGGACGTATTACCCTGAGCCATTGAACTTTAAAAAGTTGCAAGGACACAGCTGTTGCCTCTTACATGCCAAATATTAGCACACAGTGACTGTGATATCTGAAATGCTGAAAGATCTAACATTTTTCCAAATGTAAGTTTAGTGCTTCTAGGAATTGCTCGGAAGGTTCTTTTGTCAGTCACTTTGAATTATATCTGGTAAATGACTAAATGTAAATGCAGAAAGTGTTGTTTTGATTTGCTCAGCATTAAACCTCTCACAACATATTTATACAATTCAGAAACACTCTGTGAATATGTTCAATGCTGCTGCTTCTGAATCCTTTATGCTCTAAACAGGCAACATTTTATAATCCTGCCCAAAAGGATCTATTTTTCTCTGACACACAGCTGGTTTGTATAAATGCAAAGACAGCACATTGCTTGGCAGAACTTCAGGAGATATTACAACATCAGAGTCTCACAAGAAAGATCCAGTTACAGAAAATAAAGATGTCTAAACTTGTGTTGGTGGCATAGTGGTTAAAGCCCAGGGCTGGTTTAATCCTCCCAAGAAGCAAGCCATGAGTCATCATCATTGTGTCCCTGAGCAGTGAGCAAGAAAATTAACCTCAAGTTGTCCCTGAACCAAGTAAACTGAAAGTTGCTTTAGATTAAATCATTTACCAAATGCCTTCTTAATAAACCTTGCTTCAGTGAGGATGTAAGGAACAGATAATTTTGATGTTGACCCATGCACATTCACTAGTACTGCATGCAAATCTCATTTGTAAAACACAGCACAGATAAGCCAGCAGGCCTAAATCTTATTAAGTTTAGCTCAAGCGACTGTTCATTTGCAGTGTATGTGCCTAAGGGGTGGTTAACCCTGGTTCTAATATATTCCTAATAAATGTAGTTTTTGGTCGCTGTGTCACTTTAAGGGTACTGCAGTGATCTGTACCTCAGGCTCTGGCACAGCTAAGCAATAACGGAATATGTGGGTAGAAAGTAAACTGTTTTGAGTTGCTTGTATTTTGGAAATCTGGAATATGGTTGGTAGTTATTACAGTGAATGGGAAACAACTGATGATTCAGGAAAACACTGTGCCAGTATATGAAAGATGAGAAACTTGACATTATTGCTAGAGATTGTTGCTTTAATCATTCATTGTGTCATCATAATAGGCTATTTTTTATGGCATATGAGAATGAAGCTCTTTAGGGGGTTGGTGGTGGTGGAGAACTGCTCTCTTCTAGAACCCTGCCCTGGTCATTTATGTCCTCCAGTGACAGAGGGGGCTCCCATACATCAGCCTAAACTGACTGTGCCTGTGTTGTAAAAGAATGAAGGGGGTTTTATTTGTAGCTCAGCCAGTGCTTGTTCATAGGGCAGCCAGGGGAGAAGAGGAGGGGCCAGGCCCAGCATGGTACACCATTAATGGGTGTGCCGAGTGCGGCTGCAGCCTTAGGGGGACAGCCACACTGGACCCAACTATTTTTCAAAGCATCAATGAAACAACCTCACAAAGATTAGTGTTGTGAGCTAACAGATGGACAGCATCTTTATTATCCTCACAGGGCTGTGTTGATCATGTGCGGCCTTTTGTTTTATGTTCATTCATCACATATTGCACAGTGATTGGCAAACTGTTCTTCCATGACACAATGGTTTTGTATAAAAGTATGTAAATGCAGGAAATATTTTCCAAACAAATTTAGTGAAATCTCGCATCATGATACATTTTCAGGGTATTTTTAGATTGCTGCAAAGTATATAAAAAAATAGTGTATTTATATGTTATTGCAGCTTAACGATCATTTGGAAATTCAAGTCCTTTAGAGTTTTCAAAAAAAATAACTTTAGGAAGTACACTGTGTCCTGTGTGCTGCCCTTACTTGTTATCTATGATGGTGACATGGTTGGATGGGACGCCCAGAACTGTGCAGCTTTCAAGCAGCTCCCTTTTGCGTTGGGTTCCTTGATTATTGTAATTGCCTGAGCATTGCAAACATATTTTAAAATATACCCTTTACATTAAAAAAGCATCACAAATAACTCTGCTTTGTCAAATCGTGTTTATTACTATCGCAAGACATAAAGTGCAATATTAGCATTGTATAACAAAGTACAACAATATTACTACACCACGTAAAAATAAAACGTGCCTTTTGTTTGCAAATCACAAAGAATGTTTTCATTAAAACGGAAACAAGACAATAAATGTCAAGACACATATGGAATCGCAAACCCACCTGTTGACAAACATAACAAATGAACGGGTACGTTTGATTCAACCAGTTTTAAGATTGCAGGTGCAAAGAACATGCATTCATCATCTGGATGTGCGGTAACTAATAGAGCTCTTATCTTGCTGGATCTCACATGCGCCTTTTCTTCTGCCTTGCGTAAGTCTACATTGGATCTGTCTAGTGTTGGACAAAATTGTGTATTTCCACCTGTGCACAAGGACGTGGAAATTTTATCCCGCAAATTTGGCCATAATTGCCCATATCTGCAATACACAAACTTAATAGAAAAAATGTAAGCTACAGAGACAAAAATGAGGGTAACGATAACAAACATCCCGACCGTCTCACAAAACAGTCCGTGTGGAACATTGCTATCTTGAAAAATAGTTCCTACACATTGCAACGGATTGTTTACCAAAAAGACCATAAAGAGTTTAATATTACTTAAATTTACTACTTCTAAGGGTTATATGATTTAAACAGATATAACAGCACAAGTGAACGATGATTAGGATGATTGAGATGATTAAATCGTAATTTAACACATTTCCTGGAATAATTTTAAAGGAGGACACATATTTAAACAATTATTATTTCAGAGATATAATAGCTTGTAAAATAAGGATTTAAAATAAAGTATTATATTTTAGTATGTCTAGGGGATGAAATAAGGACATAGATGGTGGGGTGGGGTAAAGGCCGCCTGTGGGGAGAGTTTGAACGTCACACCGTTTCATCCTGTTTGCTTGTGAAAAAACTCTTTCGTTCCGTCTCCTCAGGTGCATCCGAGCTGCACAAAATGCAAGACACCTGGTATATGACTAATAGAAAACGACACATTTGTGGCGTGTAATAATATCTAGCGCAGAATTACACACTGAAAGTCTTAAATTTATATTCACGAACCAGTAAGGACAAATAACTAGACAGTTTGAAGAGTGTTTGTGACTGCAACACTCGCGCAGTTCCAGTGCCTACGAATTACATTATCTCAAATACTAACACCACAAAGCCGCCTTTCAACACGTACTGGTGTGTCTCTGTGGAAATGAGGTGAGTTCATTACTTAAAGTATTTTGAGCGAGTTGTTGTGTATTACAAGCAGGTCAATGAGAGCTGAGCGCTGGTGTTCAAGATGGCGACGCGGGTTTGCATGCAAAGGTGAAACATTCATCTAACGGCTTTCCTTAGACTGTTTTTCTTTTCTGCGTTATATTGTTATTTAGATGATCTTTTCTACGATTTTTTCCCATGTCGGTGGAACAGCGATATGTAGGTTAGGTCTGTGATTTTGGCGCACTGTTATTTCCTCGTTTGAACTAAGAGTAGCCTACTGGCTAACGCCATTATAGTTTATAGCACAGCATGTGTTTACTGTGGAAATTATTTTGAAAGTCTGCTCTGTCATACATGCATATGAGTTGATGCTTGTAACGTGAGGTGCATGATTTTCATACTTGTTTTAAACGTTTTGCTCCCGTCTCAGTTAGCATGTTATTTACGTTAAAGCCTTTGTGCTCTTGTAAACCGCTTAAAACGAGGACGTTTTGAATTTAAAACACTACTGTTTTGCTGCCTCTAAAGTGTGTAAAGTTTAACTCAATGGCGTTCTGATAGTGTCCTTTGCATCTTACAATCTGTTAAGAAATATGATGGTAATCATCAACCTTAAAGATTACACGTGCATGGCTTGTTGTAGGGGATGAAAACAGTAAAATGGTACTTTGTTGCTGTAGTAAGACATGCCACTTTTTAATCCCCGTGTTGATTGTGGGTGTAAACTGCTTGCATGACTATATGTTGATTAGAACACACCCCAAATAAATACACTTTAGAAAACATATTTAAAATCCATTATTTAGAATGCAGAGCTCGTTTTCTGGGTTTACTTCCAAGTTCTGTACTTTATTTACCTATGCTGCTGTTATAGCAAAACATAAAGCTAAACATTACAGTGCTTAAGTAGAAGGCAAAAAAAGATTATATTTTTGGTTTTAATAGCCCCTACTTTGTGCTGTTCTGCTCAGTATCACATACAGACAGAAGAAATTTTGCTTTTGCGTGTAAAAACAAAACTGTAAAGCTCAAGATTACCCCCAAGACAATGCTGGGGGATCCATCGTCTGCCCACTTATTATGAAACACCTATCTCTGTTTTGACCCTGCACCAAAACTCAGCTCTGTATGCGGCACCACTTGCAGCCTAATTAGGCCTGCCATCAGGAGAGATAAAGTGTGCTTTTAAAGAATGCCAGGCTTGTTTTTTCCATTTTTCATTGCACATTTCATTTTTTATAACAGTTGCCTAATGTGCTGGCTGGGGCACAGTAGAGTGGAGCACAGGACATGTAATTGTTGTACTGCCATGTCTGTGGCCAAGAATGGCACAGTAATGCTAGTGAGCAAGCAAGGACCGGAAAATACTTGGGGGGCAAGCTGCCACGTTGACACTCGGTTTTCTGGGTTTTTGTTTCCATGGTGACATTGTAATGTCCTCTCATTACTTGTCAAAAATATTGATATTATATGAGCTGTAATAAATACCACATGTACCCTGATTATCATTGCAGTCTTTTGTTGAAATGGTGTTTTAGGGCTTTGATTGTGTGTAAGCAGCATGGATGCCAGGGAGTGTGTTAGGATTGTTGGCCAGCAGAGAGACTCCCCTGTGTGAGAGGTTGCCTTTTTATGCTGATCTGGGTTGATTCTCTTTTATCCTTTACTATCAGGACAGAGTACACTTAACTGATCTCAGATCATTGTTAAAGTTAAGCATTAAGCTTCCCCAGCACAAAACAGGCACACATGCCCTTTGTGTGTCTTTTTATTCACTGTATTACTTTTTAAAGGGCTCCATATCTTTGTTTTTGGCATATCCAAAAAAGGAGCAGTGTGGTAGTTTTATGGTTCATCTCTACAGTGGTGTCAAAATGGTCAGATGACATCAGCGTGGCAAATGTTTCTGACAAATTCTGGGTTTTGCAGGATTTGGGAGGGTCACGCTTTCTGTCAGCTCCATTGTGCAGATTATTCATCTTAACTAAGTTTTTTTTTCTTCTATTGCTCAGTGTCAATAAACGAAGGGCAAAAGGGTTTGCAAGTGTGGTAATATCAAACAATAGTTCTGCTATATCTCTTGATTAGCCAATGTTTTTTCTCATGCTGACAGATAACAATTTTAGAAGTGCTTATGGAAATTCCCATTCACATACTCGCTGAACTAAAGTACACTCAGCAAGCTTCAGTTGTGAAGATTCCTGCTGATTGATTTGGATATGCAAACAGACTCCTGTGTTTATAGATCATGGAACAGAGGTCTTTAAGCACATCCTGATACATGACCCATAAAACCAAAAAGGCAAACAAATGACATTAACTTTTTTAACCAATACAAAATTCTGACACATTCAGAAAGTATAATATAAGATTATATACGAAATATAAGAGTGACTTATAATAAATATTCTGACCCAGATGTATGACCGACTTCTGCTGAAAACAAAGATTTTTTATAAAATCACTTATTTTAAAAAAGGAATTTATGCCTTTTTTGAAGTCATATTTTTGAGCGTACATTACAGTAGGTGTTCATGTGTTTTTCTTTCAAATAACGCATCTTACACATTTTACCTTTATTCTTCATTGTTTCTGTTCTCATAAAAATAGTCTGAGTTGCTGCTTCTATGAATTGCCTCATTCAGAATTAATCAGTAGGTTCAGATTGGTTAACTGGTGCAGTGTGTTGTTATTGGCAAACTGCCTAGTGCGTGTTGTCTGGAAATGAGTTAACACACAAGAAGAGAGCTGTAGTTCCTTTCAGGCCTTTATTGTAGTCCTTAAAAAGTGATTTAGGTTAAATATCTCTCTTTGCAGGTATTGTTTGTGCTCAAACAGCAACATTAAACACTAACTGAAGTTAAAAAAGTGAAAACACATAGGACCCCTTTAAAGCTGCAAAAAGCACATCCATCAATCATAAGTAATTTTAATGACCCAGTGGGCTGGTAAAGGTCCTCCAAAGCGAAACGATAGGTGTGGGTAGATTAATATTTTATTAAACGTATTATTGACATTTAAAATAAAAATGAACACATTAGAACAAAAAATCATTTTGATGATCAGATCAAGTATCTTTAACTAAAGATAACGGATAATTAACTAAAGATAATTATTTACCAATAAATAACCATCTTCTGCCATTGAGCTTGTTTTAATGTTTTATTCAAGCATTTTCTCTAAACAATACTAATAGAAAAAATCCCATCATAATAAGGTGCCTAGAATTATAGCACAAAGGCATTTATCAGTAATACAAATGTCTATGATAACTGCATTCGCAGTCGCTGGCTTGAGATACTTACTACTTACGGGTACTTACATAGCAGTTACTTACAGGTGTTATTCTTGAAATGCATTGAGGTATACCATAACATCAGAAGCAAAAAAAGTCCATAGTACCGTAAAGTTGCACATTATGTAAGTATGTGTATTATGTAAGTGAGCCCAATCAATCAAATGTTTTAAACGGCAAACAATAACCTTCTTTATTAGCGAGTGCAGAGAGTGCTTTTGAGCTGTGTGCCTCAGCTCGCACCCACAGCAATTCCAGTGGATCATTTCTTTATCTCTGAGTGAACTAAACCCCTCACATTATATGATGCGACAGACAGCTCGCTGCCAATGTAGTTTTGTTCATTCAGCGCAGCTTTGTCAAGAATGCAGTTGCGAATTCAGAAAATATGCATGCAATGCAAGGGTAGTTCTGTAGCTCAACTGGTAGAGCATTGCTTTGGCAGCACAAAGGTTGTGGGTTTGATTCCCAGAGAACACAAGTACTATTAAAATGTATACCTTGAATATGCTGTGAGTTGATTTGGATAAAAGCGTCTGTCAAATGAATAAATGTACATGTAAATGCATGCAACAGTTTAGTTATATTAATTGGTTGACATGTTTGGAAAAAATGAAATGCTCTTAAGAGGCGTAGCCATTAGTTTCTGCTCTCTAGTGTCGTTTTACGTGAAACATGACAGATTATGTGAGACATTACAGATATGTTTGTGACCGATTATGACGATGAGTCTTTGCAGCCTTGGATGTAAATCAAAATGTCTTTTGATTTAATTTCTTGTTTTAAGGGGGCTTACAGCTTTAGCAACCAAATGTTTGTCTGTGAGAGCTTAAAATTAGTGCATCCACTACAGTAAACCCTGTAGCTTTCTGAAGCATCTTTTATTGTTAAATTTTTGCTCAAGTGGAACTAATGTTATTTTACAGTGTATTGTATATTATTGTATATACATTGTATTAGTGTTGTCAAAAATATCGATATGTCGATACTGAAATATCGATACTGAAATATATAAAACGATACTCATTTCCCGAAGTATCAATACAGAAGCTGTGTTGGAAACTAGAAAGCTCTGCGCATGTACAATGACGTACAAATTGCGTAATGAAGTAGGACGTACGGCTGTTGTTGTCAGATAGCCACGCAAAACTGGACGGTTAATGAATGCACGATGTTGCTCAGTGTTTTAAATGTTAATTAATTGTCCTTTAAAAAACGTAAAACAATGGCAGTAGAGTGGTTGTTAGTATGGTATGGCGGGAAACGTATGTTCGTGTACTGTGCGCATGTGAAAAGATCAAATCCTATTCCAAGTGTGTCTGCAACTATTTTACATTGAACACGGCACATGAACACGGAAAGGCAAAAGACACAAGCAAGCCAATATGCAAGCGCTGTTAAAAAAGCAGTGCTAACAAAAGGTGCTAACACCACTAATTTAGCAAAGCACCTAAACACACCTGGACCTATATAAAGAGTTGGTAACTGCTCTCGTTTAAACATTACTAAAATAACCAAGATGGCCCAGTATTGTTGCTGATGTGTCCTCATGTCATTCCAGTGAGGTTTGTTTTCGCATGTGATGCACCTTTGCACATCCGTGTTTACTATAGCGCTCTATTTATGTGCGTTGATCAAGGAATATATGGAAATCCAAAATTAAAATCTGTTTATCATATACATGTTAATGTATTGACCAACATTAATGAACAATAAGCAATACATTTGTTACAGTATTTATTAAACTTCATTATCATTAGTCAATAAAAATACAATGGTACATGTTAACTCTTGTGTCAGTTTTTCCCCGTGGTATCGAAGTTATAAATTCCAATATCGTGGAATTTATCTTAAATTATCTTCATTTTTCCCTGCATTTAAAATTTTGGTGGCCACCAAAACAAATTTTTGACCATTTAATGTGATGTATGAGTGATGTAGGCTGCTGTACTTGTGATTGCACATATGTTGATTGCGGAGAGAACAAGCAGGCAGCCCCTCCCTGCAGTCTTTCTTTCTGTTTCCCTTTTTGAAACCATCTCTGTGTCTCTGCTTTCTCCCTCTCGCATCTAAAACAACTGACACGAAGGGTAAAATGGTAAAAGGTTGAGAGGCTGCATCCAAGTGGCACTTTTTTTTTTACCTGAAATACAGCTGGGTTTGAATTGCGCTTATTACAAGTTGCCTTATCTTCTCTGACAAGCATCCTGCACATGTAGCTGACATAAACCACATTTTTAATAAACAGAAAAACCATATTCGGTGAATAAGTGTTTTCTTTAACACAAATGTTTGGGATGTTTTAACATCTTTTGCGTTTTACCGGAAAATCAAACAGAACATTTGTATAGCAATCCAGGGAAACAAAGCATGAAATGAAACAAAGCAGAAATGGCTGCATCTAGTGCAACTAGTGAGCCGAATATAGCGAGCAGAGACTTTGCTCGGTCATGGAAAGAGTTTGTACCCAAACCAAACCTCAAAATCTTCATGTTCTCTCTCTCTCTTTCTCGCCAGGTGGTTTGGCCGCACGGGCATGCCGACATTAAGCCCGTGATTGAGTTGCAGTGCTCCAGGCCCAGTCTGAGCCTCCAGCACCCCACCAGACAGCCACAGTATGTCCAGTTCAGGCTTCCCCCCTAGCCAGGGGTCCTTCAGCAGCGAGCAAAGCCGTTACCCACCACATTCAGTGCAATATGCCTTCAGCACCATACGCCACCCACCGGTCAGTACCAAAAACACACTACACTTCCAACAGTTCCTGCAATCACACTCGTCTGATCTGCTAATTTGTATTGTGTATTGTCACAGATCTCAGTCTTGCTAGGCTGGTTGTCATATAGGGCAACATTGTAACAGAAGTGATGTAAAGCCCACAAATTGAGCCCTTGGACAAAATTATGAAAAAAAATGTTGATAACTTTTCTGTTCCAGTTTCACTTCTGCTTTGGGTCAACTTGCTTTTTGGGCATCCTAGATTCTGAACCACAAAGTTAGCACCACAATTAACAGAGTGGTTATATTATACCTGTTGCAAACTGTAATAGGGACAAACAGGACACTTGTTTAAACAGGAAAAAACCTGTTCAATGCATGATACCTCTTACAGGATAACCTAATTATGAGTTTATAATATTTTTAAATGTTTATTTGCTTAAAGTGAATTTTGTAAATGTTTTTGGAGTACACGAGTAGCCTCAAAGCTAATAGACATGGACTAAAAGCAGTGTAGTTCAAATTCTTGGTTGCTGAGCTCTTTACCAGCAAAGTACTTTAGTAAAGTTTATAAACAGTAAACAGCATAATTATGTTAATGCATCCTCTTATTACCCTTAAAACTGGAAGTTTTTTTTAAATGATCTATGACCCATTTATTTTGGGCCATATTGTTTAGACATGGTGTGCTATACACTATTCAAGAGGGCAACATAATTTCTTCACACAGTTTACCTCCTCTAACCTATCATCCAGACCCATTCCACTTGTTTACCTCTGTACAGCGAATGCAGTGTCAGGATGCATTCACGCATATTGCAGTTTTATCATTGGAGGTTGCTTAGTGGCTGTATCATTGGTCATAATGGGTGTTTCTACTTTTGGATTCCCTAATGTCAGTGCTGTGCTGCACAGCTGGTCGTAGCTTTTGCATTACTAGTAAAAAAGATGTTTCTGTTTTCACAAGAAATTGTTTTTTAATCCTTTTCTGGAAATCATTTGGACATGCATTTTATCATTGTATATAGGGGAGTAATGATATTTAAACTGAACCAAAGAACATTTACATTTAGTCATTTAGCAGACGCTTTTATCCAAAGCGACTTACAAATGAGGACAAGGAAGCAATTTCAACAATTATAAAAGCAACAATGAATAAGTGCTATAAACAGGTCTCAGGTATTCCAACAGTGTAAGAAGCCATATTTTTTTTTTTTTTAGGGGTAGAGGTTTTTAGGTAGTATAGTAGTGGTGGTGTGTTGGTTGATTAGTTAGGGAGGTAGGAGTTTTTAGTTGTTAGAACCACTTTACACTATCCACAGTAAGCACCCCGGTACTCTCATGGTGTACTGATTTACCGATTGGCATATTTCTGCAAGTATATTAATAAAAACAAATATAAATCAATGCATGATTGCAGCACACTGTGTTAAAAAACAAGTGTGTATAGTATAATAATGAATAGGATGACATAGGCCTATGGCTGGTTTATCGGAGGGTATGTAAAGGCACTGTTCTTTGTTAAACTAATTTGAATTGATATATATATATATATTGCAAAATGCACTATTCAAAAGCATTGAATTAAGTAAAGCAGCTCCTCCTAAAAATGCAGGGATAGTGTTTAATGTCTTTCTACAGCTACTCATACAAGCCCCACCCCCAAAATTTATCAATCCCCATATGAGCTTCTGACGGGGGAATTCTGCCGTACACTGAAGTTACTGTCTTCATGTATTATTATGAAGTTAAAAGTGTTCTTTAGCATTGCTGGTGCCATTGCTGGTGCCTGCCCCCACAGCAAACGGAACTGAACCCTGGCTCGAAAACTGATATAAACCAAACCTTAACATTGGCATATCGTTATGCCACCATAGTAATGCACCATATCATGAACAAAATAAATATTTATTAACGTATCTCACAGTAACCGGCTCATGTGTTTTCCAGTGCCTGTTGATAAATGCATCACCTTTGTATTTGCATAACTGCTCATTTGCATCACTGCTCATTTGCATAAAATTAAACTGGACACGCCCACACTGTGCAGACTGTAACCGTTGCTGGAAATGACTAACTCTCTTTAAAACAGAATTTCTTCTGGTCTCTGCAGAATGCTATGTGTGAATGTCCCTTTAGTCTTGGTTTTCTTTTCCTCCTTCACCAATAACTCCTTTGTCTCAGATGAAAGGAGGCTAGAAATGGCAGGGCCTCAACGTTATAAATCAATTTGGTTATCACTGTAGTACATTCCTCAGAGCTAGAGAAGCAGAAATAAACAGACCCCAGCTGTCCTCTCTCGCTCTTTCTCTCGCTCTCACTCTCTCGCTCTATCTCACTCTGTCTCTCACTCTCTCGCTCTATCCCCCTCTCTTTCTCTCTATCCCCCTCTCTCTCGCTCTCTCCCCTCTCTCTCTCTTCTTGGCACACTTTTTATTCGCATTACTCAATTATTTGCACTTTTCTGTTTGCAGACATGAACATGGCCATGTTTGTTGTGTGGTCATTAGCAGTTTAGACTTGGAATCTTCAGCACAGATGGTCATATAAAGTGTGAATAGCGTCTAGAGGAAATCTGATGTCTGTCTATTTCAGTGTGGTGACCTCATACCAGCAGATCTTTCAGTAATCCTGCAGTACCATAGCCAGTTCAAACAACTGTGATTACTGTGGGCTCCATTTAACAATATGAAGCTCTGCCAGAAATCAGTATTTATCTTATTAGAAATTTGGGAAAACGTTTTCTGAACGAGATCTGCCATCTAATATTGTGAGATTTAAAACTTGTAAGTGGTCTACAAATTGCTCTAAAATAAATCTGTATGATTGGTCAGGCATGATGGATCTATTTTTGATTTTATTTAGTGTACTTTTTTTGCGCTTTTGTTTGAAAAGGTGAATTTAGAGACACAACTGTACTAAGAGGTTTAACACATTGTCATCAGAGCTGCAGTCATCAGAGCACCGCTTTTGTTACAAATTCACTGCCAGCGATACATTTTAAACCAGTCAGGCTTCAAATTTTATGGTTTAAGAAATATTCCTGTTATTATGTGTAATTAGTGTTTTTTTTTATGAGGACCATGATGTGCATGCATGAATATACTGTATGTTACTATTGACCACATTTTTGTATTCGTATATGGCTAAGAAATGCATTGAATCTTTTTTAGGATGACATGACTATAAGCCATCACAATTATTTAGGGTTGCCTTCTATAAGACCCCTATAGTCATTCAGTCTAGTCATTCAGACAACTCACCATACTATTACACCTGCTACAACAACAACAACAAGATTTTTAGTTTGCCTTTTTTGTTAATAATTTTTTATACCTAACATCGATCGCTCTCCTGCTAAAGTTAAAGACATTAGTCACACGCAGAGTTTTCAGTTCTGCTGATGTTTGTGGTTTTCTGATGGAGTGATGCATTGATGGTGGTGATGATTACATCATCTATAGCAGCAAAGGTGTTAGACAGTTTTACTTCTCGGTAGTGCTGTTTAACTGCAACATAAAAATCAGCAGGTTTAAGCAATTCAGCGGGTGTGGTGTATTTGGGGTGGGTTGAATATGTGGTTTACGAGGAATGTGTATAATGACGTGTATAACAATGTAAGTGTGTGTGTGTCAGTCAGTGGTGATGTGTGCATGTTTGTGTCTTTGACTTTTTTGTCTCATCTTTTCCACTGTCTTGGACATGCATGCTCTCTTTCCTCCTACATGTCGTCAGGCTTCTGAGCCCTCATCCATGAGGCCCTTATTTTTTGTTTTGGCTAGTGCTTCCTATCTGATTTACATGTCTGTGTATGTTTAGGAGTTCACGGTTCCTGATTACCGCACCCCCCTGCAGGACCAGCAGCGTCGTAGACCTTCATTGCTATCAGAATTCCACCCTGGGACTGAGAGGTGACCCCCCCCCCCCAACCTCATCTCTGCCTTTGTACAAACAAACTATGCTACTCCTTTCCTTCTTTAATAAAACAAAATCTAGTTTTACCCGACTGAATGAATGTTCTGTTCCAAAAATATTGGCCAACAATGTCATAACATGGGTTACACCCTTTTAACCAAATCCCAGTTGGTAAAACCAGATTCCACCCTACAATAGTTTCTGGCTAAATATTTTATTTCATTTGTCATGTTATCATGGAATGGATGAGTGAATTTAAATGTATTTTAAATAGTGTTTCATGTTGTCTTCCAAAACGGTTTTGGGACAGTTTGGTACCGGGGAATTTAAATGGTTCGAAATGCCCATTACACTACATCATCTCTTGCAGGCCACCTGAGCGCAGGCATGGCTATGAGCAGCAGTTTCATGCTGTCCCAGCTCAGCCAGAGCAGGATATTCTGGAGTCTAAGCGTCCCCGCCTTGAGAACATAACTGAAGCACACTTTCCACGAGCTCAACCCACCGGCATCGTACTGCCCCCTCCACATACCATACAGGACAGCATCAGAACCACTGCAGAGGTCAAGAAGGTGATGCAATATCTTTTTTTATAAACCTGTTTCAGATGAGAAATAAAGAATTTAAAGGATTGCATGTGTGGCTATGCTATTGTGATTGGAATGTTTGGTGGTATGAATGTTGTTATAATTGAATTTAAAGGATCTGGTTAGTTACTCTTCTCTTTTTATAACCTTTTTCTCTCTGGGGCAGGAAACTCAGTTTAGTGTGAAGGTGGAGGCCTCATCCCCAGGTGGAGTTCCTCAGGTGATTGAGGATGCAGACACATCGCCCTCCAAACTTTCCAAGGAGGAACTTATTCAGAGCATGGACCGGGTGGACCGTGAGATCGCAAAGGTTGAGCAGCAGATTTTTAAACTCAAAAAGAAACAGGTGTGTAGCCTCACTGTAACTGTAACAGCTCAGGAGCTTTTGGCTATTCAGCACTAATCTAGTGTTTTCAAGCTTTTTCTTCTTTGTAATTTTGAAATCAGTTTTCAGGGGCAGGACGTATGATAAAGCTCTTTGTTTGAGCTTTAAGCGCCCAAAAGCTCTCTCCCAATGTCTGTCCTAGGATTCTCCCACAGAGACCTTTACACTGGCACAGTTGTCCAATCAGATCTTTATTTTATCGTCAAGCCTCATAAAAAAATGTTGTCTCTCTGAGACAATTGAATTTTGATGCTGATGCCAAATCCTTCAGGATTGCATAATGAACATCCCAAAAGCAGCTAGTGCACACACACTGTTTGCAGTGCTTGTATTCTAAAATGGCTGCCTGCTAGTTGAAGTTACTACTACTATTGTTGAAAAAAAGGGCAAAAAATGGAGGAAATGAAGAGTCTTCCTTTGCAGTTCTGTCATCACTAAGGCAGTTAGTCATAGCCTCAGTCCAGGAAAAAAGACATTTTTGCCTTTTTGTTTTTTTATCTCATCATGTGGAACCATCTACCCTAGTATTGAACCTGTTTGTTTGCCATGTTTAACCTGTAAAATAATACACTTTAGCATTGTGGCTTTTGAAAGATTGGCCATAGGAGGAAGTAAATCGGGCATGTGTATAAATTATCTCTCCACTGCATTTTGATATCTGTGTAAAGGTTGTGTTGTTTGTGTGGTTTAGTCACGCATAATTTAGATTAGTAGCGCTTGTGAAGACAAGCATCACTATCACTGTTGCTCATAAACTCCTAGCACTGGGCATTGTGTGTTGGTACCTAATTGTCTTGCACCTTTTGTGTTAGGATAAAAAAACAGGGAAAACAGTACCTACAGTTTTGATAGAGGAGCTAAGTCAAGTACCAGATTATTATACACTTATGTTTTGTTTATTAGTTTTTTTGATTGGGGCAGGTTCTCTGTGAAAGTGTTTACTTATTGTATTTTTTTGCATAAGTGTACAGTGCTGTTTCAGGCTTTAGATTGCATTGTCATGTTTGTTGTCTTTTAGCAACAATTGGAGGAGGAAGCAGCAAAGCCGGTGGAGCCAGAAAAGCCAGTAACACCGCCTCCTGTGGAACACAAACATCGCAGCATCGTCCAGATCATTTACGACGAGAACCGGGTACATCAGCACATTTATTTATCAGCTTTTTTGTTCATCTTTCATTAAGCAAAATGTTCACATACAGCCCATACAATGTTATATATTCTGAAAATCCATTGATTTATTTGCAGATCTTATGCATAAGTGTTGTGCACTTCAGTTATTTACAGTGTAAGGTTCATTTCCGCACACTGCATTGAATGTTCAATTAGTAATTAAATTAGGAGTTTTAGGCAGCCAGTGATGCAACTATATGCGTCTAACAACGTGACTCAACATGTGCAAATACCAGTACTTGGAAAACAGTCTTTTAAAAAAGTTCTGCACAATTGTATTAGAACGTAATAGAATACTGTAATAGAATAAAGTTGTGAGTTCTAATTAGCTTTTTGTGTTTCTGCTTGTGTATTGTCATGATTGGCTGAGGCCTCTTCCCTGATGTCTCATGAGTGTCATTTCACTCATGTAGTCATGCTTCGTGTGTGTGTGTGTCTGTGTGTGTGTGTGTGTGTGTGTGTGTGTGTGTCTGTGTGTGTGT
>JAZGTJ010008896.1:0-20265 GCA_036877575.1 Botia almorhae | reverse complement strand
TAAAAAGTACCACGACAATAACTGTGTCCCCGTTAGCTGGAAAAAGCCCGTGCTGCGTATCATAAGTCGTGTCAGAGAGAGAACAGCGCTCAGGAGAAAGAGAATCAGGCCAAACACCACGCCAACCTGAGCGAAAGCAAACTCTCCAAGATTCAGCAGATGAGAGAGAAAGCGACACAGGAACGCAACAAAGTAAATAAACAGCTACAACAGCTACAGCTCCTCCACTGACAAATTGACCTTTACAAGCCAATTAAGAAAGGAAACTATACCGGATAATGAGAAATCTGCCCATGGATGTTGCAGGCACGTGACCGATATGAGAAGGTCTTGGAGGACGTCACTGGATTTGCCCCGCGGTACATGGAGGAAATGGAATCGGTGTTCGACCAATCACAGGAAGAGGAGAGGAAACGGATAAGTTTTCTGAAGCAGGCTTTCCTGTCCATTCACAGACACCTCGACATCACCAACAACGAGAGGTCTGACTCGATGTGTGCCTGTATGTCTTTAAAATATTATTGTACTCTAAACTCTTAAAGGTGAGGTTGTCAATAGCAAGCTAGCTTTGAAAGCATAAGATCCCGCCCTCCCTTCAGAGAGCTGTCCAAAGCCACGCCTCCTCCAATAGCGTGTGGAGGTATGCAAATACATCGTTTGACAGACAAGCAGAACATCCTATCAGACCAACATTAATATCATCGTATCACTAGCAACTTAAAAGTAACATTTTTAATATATATATATGATAGACTGTATAATGTTAGAAAAGGTACTATTATCAATACTGCAAGAATGTTTATTAATAACTTTTGGACAACTTTTAAGGAATGTCGGCCAGCATTTTGAGAACATTCCCTGTTAGCTGGGACATTAACTGTTTTGATGTTTACTGTCATGTCAACACAGAGTAAAATCAGAGTTTGTTTTTGTGTTTCAGTATTAAAGCTGTTTACAGTGAACTGCATCACACACTCATGTCTGTCAGCGAGCCGGATGACCTGCGCTGGTGGAAAAACAACCATGGACCGGGAATGCCCACCGACTGGCCAAAACTACAGGTGTGTGTAATGACTCTGCTAACAGAGAATGTTCTTAAATGTTGGCTAACATTCTCTAGAAGTTCATTCAGCATTATTAAACGTTTTGCGGTATTGTTAGGGGAACATTTTTAAATTTTAAATTTCATGAAGTGTAAGTTAAGTGTCTTCTGTTTAAAATGATAGTTGTACAGTGTAAGATGACACTTGATTAAATGTAATGTGTGTGTGTGTGTGTGTGTGTGTGCATGCAGGAATGGATCCCTCCAGTCAAAAAGCAGAAACCAAAAAAGAAAGAAAAAATACAGAGAGGAACAGAGGAGAAAGCGTAAGATAACAAACGCATCATGCAAACGATTGCATCTCTATAAATATATTTTTATCATTTGGAGCTTTACAAAGTTCTCTGCCATGTCAAAGGTAGCATTAATTAAGTGAAGGTAATTAAAAAAATAATTAAAATGAATGAAATTATTTATTGAAATGCTTAGGTATTGACCTGTGGCAGCAATTAGAGCACCAAGTCCCTTTGGGTTTATTTTCATCAGTCTTTCACATGGCACACCTTGGCACTAGACATTCCTGTTCACCCTCAGCCTCTGTCTTAACCAATAAAGAGAGACTTTCTGTTCATCCCATCTCTAGCTGATGTGTTTAAAACAGTTATGTTGTGTTGTTTCACAACCTCTAACTATCTAAAGATAAGAATTAAACTCCAGGATAGAACACAACCTGCGAAATGTGTAACACGGACATGTTGAGGAAAGTTGTGCTGTTTGAAGTACAAAACAGATGAAAAAATATCCCATTACATTACATTAATGGACCTGAACCAGATCTATTAAACAGAATAGCGTTAAGACTTGTGGTGGGTTCTTTTGACATGGGCCAGTTAGCACCACCCTAGCAACACCCTGGCAACAACCCACTACACACCTAATAGGGAATGTTCTCAGAATGTTGGCTAACATACCCTAAAATGTGTCTCAAAGTTCTCTAAAAGTTATTAAAAATGTTCTTGCAGTAATGTTAGTAAAGCGTTAGAACAATATTAGTAGAGCATTTTTCTATTATATATCATATATATCAAAAAACATTATTTTTAAGTAGTCAGTGAAACATTTTTAAAAATTAAGAAATGTTTGAATAATGTCCTTTTAACCAAGCAGTAACTTTAATGCTGACGTCTAAAAACAGACATTTTGAACTGGAAACATTACAGAAAAGTTCTTACATGCTAAAATTGTTAACTGGGAATAACCGTGCAACTTTTGCAGTGATCTTTGAAGACCATTAACTGTGTCATTCGCGTTTGATTTCAAACCACTGAAGTTTAGCGTTTGACATATTGTTCAGTTCATCTTGTCCTGTTGCAGAACTGAATATTTAAAGTGCAGATGCTTTTGCTCATTGTAACATTTTTCCTCCCAGAATTCATCTGTTTTTCTCCATCAGTTTCTCTGTATTCGGATTCTAGGAGTTTTGTAGGTTCTTCTGAGTGGCATCTATAAAACATGACACTTCCATGTTTCCCTGCAGGAAAACCGTTCACAGGGATGAGCTTTGATGGCTTTCTGACAATCATTATTTAAACATTAAAACCCAACGGTTCTGTTCTGTGCTGGATTTGTCAGACTGACGAATCTCCCTCCAAATAACAGAGTCTCTCATGTGCCTGTGAGATGTTTTGTGTTGTGCTGTTTTTGTGAGTGTCTTGTTGTCTCAAACACTCATTTGTTCCCATTTTAAATCCTTCAGGCAATCATTGTCTCCTTTTCAACAGCTTTTCTTGTGCTGTTGTTGAGTTTTGGAGGACACACAGTTGTGGACAGATTTACTGTTGGCACGATGGTGTTTTTTAACAATGGGTTTCAATGTGCTTCAATGAACTCCGTCCCAGATCTAAATGAACGTCTTCTGATCTTTACAGTTTGTTTTTTCCTTGTCTGTTTTCTTCAGAATCTAAAACACTGATAATTATATATACATGTATACACTGATATAGTGATATTTAATGTGCACAACAAATACCTCCAATTTCCGAAAGAAGATAATTTTTTTCACATGTCATTTGTGTCAACATTTGTTACATATGTGTAATTTATATTTTGTGTCTACCTTCATATACACACACTGTACAAATCCTCAACATTCTCTCAAACGTTTATTGGCAGGGTGATGATCGGAGGCGTGCGCGTACGAGCGCTGTACAATTACGATGGAGCAGAAGCTGATGAACTGTCATTCAAAGCAGGTGATGCTGTGGACCTGCGGTACGATATAAATGCTCAAACATCATCAGCTGTTGTGATCTGAGCGTGTCTGCCTTACAGGTGAGGAGTTCCTCAAGGTGGAGGATGAAGATGACCAGGGCTGGTGCTGGGGGGTGAAGGAGGGCGGAGTTGAAGGATTTTATCCAGCCAATTATGTGCTGCCTGTGCAGTAATGATGGGGAACATCGCTGAGCAGTGAAAATGCTAATTTACACTTTTGTGTTATTATTAATAAATACAGTGCCACCAAAAAAACATTTGGACACTTAAGTCACACATTTGGATATCAAAGCTGTTGTCAGGTGCTAAAAGTGTCGCTGCAGGTTTGACCAGAACTGACTTCACTTTTATGAGATATTTAACTTTTAACTTATGTTAGTAATTTTTCAAAGTCATTTTTGCGGAACTTTATAAATGTTTATAAAGGTGCTGTGTTACTCCGGGTGTAATTCCTTACCTCGATTACAGGCATGCTCCACAAATTGTTGACGAACGAAAAGCGTCACAACACTACCTTGTATTAATTTTGATGATCTATTTATATATCTATTGTTCAAAGCCTAACAAACTTACTTTTGTAAAATGTTTTGCTTACAAAAGTGTGCTTGCGCTTATATTTAAAGTTCCAATCCGTAATGGTCGCCTCTCTACCGCCATCTCTGTTTGAAACATAAAATAGCAGCTTACTTTGAGTAGGTTTTTTTTACGTATGGTAAAGTGAAATAAAGCCAAACTGACTGATGCCAAGTTTCCCGAGAAATTGGACCTGGCAGCTCAAATCATGAGTCGTTATTATAAATTTAACTGAACACTGATCTGTCATGTACTTGCTTAATAACTGATTTTTGTTCATTTTTAACCCCTCAAATTTACACGTTGCAGCTTTAAATAAGCACCACTTAATTAA
Source organism: Botia almorhae (assembly GCA_036877575.1). Taxonomy (NCBI): domain Eukaryota; kingdom Metazoa; phylum Chordata; class Actinopteri; order Cypriniformes; family Botiidae; genus Botia; species Botia almorhae. The sequence continues at coordinate 16,045 of JAZGTJ010008896.1, read as the reverse complement.
TCTTTTATATTTTGTTATTTAATACAGTGTAATTTACACGTTTTTAAGTGTGACTTGAGTGTCCGAATATTTTGTTTCCCACTGTATCTAATTCTGAAAATCGTGTGTTCCTTTGAAAACATCTATAAGCAGTGTGAAAAGACCAACATTAAAATAAAATACAATTTCTCTTTAATGAGAAACCTTTATCTCTTTATTTAGTCATTCGTTTGTTTTTCTTCTTTTGGAAAGCCTCTATGACAGCTTATAAATAAACAAATGATTAAACCAGACGCAGTAAACTCCCTCTTTGTAATGTATAAAGCTTAATAATGGGTTGTACAAATACCAGTAGGAGCTTGTTAGAAAGATTATGGGTCACTGGAGCAACAAAGACTGGAGAACCTAGTAGGATTTATAATCATCAACACCAAATCTGTGGTACAGTTCACCTAATGTCCAAATCAGTGAAATATAACGAACAGAAACATTTCCTACAAAAGCAATAAATAATGGATGAATGCAAAAGTGACTGATATTGAGAAATTAAAAACAGTCTGGAACCCCAGACTCGCAAAGCAGGAATTTAAACAGGTGTCCGAATAAACAAACAGAAACAGGTGCGTAACCATAACAACTAATCATTACTCCTGGAAAAACAGGGACCTCTGCTGGTGGTTGCAAATTCGCATCTCCATCTGTTTCCATGTTTTCCACAGTCAGGTGGGAAAACAAGCTTGTGTTGTCTTTGTGTATGAAATATTATTTAGACAATTAAACGATGGCTATCAAGATTTGTGAATTAAACTTGGATACATTAAAACACTCAGGGAGCACCAATGCACTCTTGCCTTGAAAAACAGGTTTTACAGTATCCATAATTTTGTGGTACTATTAGTCCACAAACAGACTACACCAAATCATTCATTGCCTAGTTTCGCATAGCAGCATAAACGGATAGTTCACACAAAAATTGCATTGTTTTGGAATCACACAAGGGTGAGTAAATGATGAAGGAATTTTTTGGGGAGGTTAAACACGGCTTTAACATCAGGTCCTTTTACAGTAGAAGCCCATTTAGGCCAAGAACTGCTGACCAGCTTAAATCACACTCTAATGTTACACTAAGTGACCAAATTCAGTGATTAGTTCTTCCTGAAAAGCTCGTTATAGCTGCTCAAGAGCACGCCACAAATATTTTAGGACAATTTTATGTATTGAGTTTTTTTATGTACTAACTATTGAGAAATATAATCGATGCAAAATTGCCCTTCCATAGCACAAGGCATTGTGGGTAATATTCACCCCTAAAGCTCCAGTAAAACTTTAGTGCAATTTTCCAGTGTGACATACTACGTCCACCATACCGCAATAACTAATCTTGCACACTATTTAGGGCTGGTAATGTGCAAATTTGGATGCAGTGAGATCCAGTAACTGGTCGGTCCATTATCTTGCATCTTATTGGATTATGTCACTGTGTAGTAGAGGAACAAGAAGAATGGCATGTTGTCGTCTAACGCTGTCAGTTTTCTCTTTTAGGTTTTTACTGCTGTCAGCTCAGATCAACCATTTGAAGAAGATCTTGCTGGGTAAGTGAGATCTTACATACATGCTTGTAGCTGTCTGAATAACAACATCTGGTTTATAATAAAATGAAATACCAAATACAAAACATATTGTGGTCAGAATTATATACCAAAAGAACGATTCTGCAAATGATAATATTTTTAAACGGTTACAACTAGATCTTCCAACCGACTTCAGTGTTGTAATTCCCAGTGAAATTGGGGACATGCCTTGTTTTTTCCACTGGCAATTGATTGGATCTAGAAAAGCGTTTCAAAGCTTGCGTTAGGAGGGGCGTGGTTAATGGCTCAGGTTCCGCCCAGTCTGTCAGACTGATGTCATCCGAAGGGGATCACCATTCCAAAGAGGAAGTACATTATCAGATTTTGGTTAAAGATTACAAGAGCACATAAATTAAAAACAAATGTTGTGTGGGTAAATCATTTATAATAATAAAAAATAAGAATAGTGTATTGAGGAGATAAAGAGTTGCTTGTGACATTAAAATAATGCCTAATTATAATGGGCAAAGAATTTCTGGCATATATATAATGTCAAGCTAAAATCATTTATATCATCCTAAAAGACCATATGTATTAGGTCAGAGCTTCTGGATTAGTAATAGAAGCACATAGCGTTTCAGTGAAACCGATACAGAGAACTCATTCACAACATACAAACACAGAGTCCTTTACACACACACACACACACACACACACATGAAAACTCATCAACGCACTCAGCTGGCTCAAACACACACCATAGAGCACAAGATACCAACACACACATGCAAATTAAAAAAGAGTGATGGTCATGTCCATGACATTGTGGGGACAGAGTCTACGGTGTGACACCTGGTTAGACAACATCAGCAAAGATTAGTACGCATATCAAGTGTAATCCGAAAAGAGAGAGAGGGAGAGAGAGAGGCAGGACAATGGCTTGTTTATTGTTTGTTTGTTTATATTTGCATGTGCGTGTCTGTGCGTGCTGTACGGAATAAAGCGAGGTGAGGAGAGACAGAATATCCTCTGCACCACTGTGTGACTGGATTCTTAATGGGAGGGGGGGTATAGAGAGAGAGAGATGGAGTAAGAGAGAGAGAGAGAGAGAGGGAGAATTAGTTAAACCACCGGTTTCTACAAATCCAGGAACTCCACCATCAAACCTTATGACCAATCCCGGGACCCCAATACACAAAACTTCATTTTTTAGATTTGTGATGTATTCCATATAGTTATTGACCTTAACAAATACAATTACTTTCTATAATGTTTAACAGATCTTTACCGTACGACATTTATAAATACATTTTACATAAACATATAGAAACGTTTTCATATTTAAGTAAATCATGGGATATGAATCTTTTCACAGATTCCGTGCTGGATCTTCACAGATGACCGAGGCTAAACCTTTTGAGAACTTGTATCTTATTGCGCTGTGAATTACACCAGTACAATAACAGAATCAGACACGTGCATCGATTAAATAATAAATGACAGTATTAGGCTTTTTGCATTACACTTCACCCTGGGTTAAATTACCCTAATCGTTTTGAGAGAGGGTTAGGAGCGCTTTTAACCCTGGGTTATGAAACCCTCTTCCAGAAGCTTTGCTAATCCTGAATTGCCGTGCCAAAACTATACAGTGTGAATGATAAAACAGTGTAAAATATGGAAAATTACATTACTTTACACATTACAATAATTGTGCTACAAATGACCCTCACAGGCAGAAACTGTTGACAAGAACAAACTGTAAACTACTGTAAATTTTGTGTAACTGTAGAATGAACGACATACACACATGGTATGTATTAAAAAACTGTACATTTTTTAATTTACCAAAAATTGAAGCATTTAACTAGTGGTCTCTTTGGAGCCCACTGTATATTATGACAACTTAGACCCCCATCACCCCTCATATAAAACAAACCCTCCAAATCGACCACAAAATTTGCAACTGCGCGTCACACTGAGGGGCGGATGGCTCCATGGACGCACGTCTGGATGTATGGAAATGTAGATCGCCGCTAATTGCCTACAGCAGGTGTGTTTTGTACATATCTCAGCGGTCCGCACTTCAGCTGCTCGCTGTATTCCGGACCGACGCTACGGATTTTACGTAACATGTGCCGTTACGCTGGGTGCAGCATCCGTTCGTCTATACGGCCACGACGCATATGAGCTGCATGCATACAAAAAAATGCGTGGATAGATTTTCACGCCTCATATGCTGGTTAACCGTATTGCTTTAGTACATTTTGCGTCGATTGCGCCGTCTCCTTCCTGTTGCGGCACTATTATTTGTGAAGTATATAGTCACCGTTATTCACCGTCTCCGCGCGCCACTGACGCGCTCCCGCGCTCCGGGTCTGTGGGAGAGACACGGAATCAATTGAACGAACGGAAGAAACGCAGAGCAGCGGAAAACATCGTTAGAAGGAGATCCGTCGAAAAAAGGTACAAACCAAACGAGTCTTTCATCAGATGCAGATGGTTTCAAAAACGTCTCCGGAATACTGAATAGGTTTCCTTATAATTGCACGATATGTGATTGATTGGCAATGATTTGGTTTTCTAAAGGTTGCCACATGGTTTTGAAATGAACCATGCGTCTTTAGAAGAGGATTTTGATAATGCCATGGACGCATGAGAGAAGAAGGGTAAGGCGTCTCATTCAGCATTCATTTCACGCAATTTTATTTATTTATTTAATTTATTTCATTTACTTATTGGAGTATGTATTTTGACCGTCTACTCCGCGTTTGTTGCAATTGCGCATACTGTCGTCTCGAGAAATCCGCTTGGCGGTCAATTATGGAAACAATGTTTTGTTTTGATTTGCATTTTTCTTTATCATTATCAGCCGCGCGCCGTGTGCCATTTTGTTGCGCGTCTATGTGTGTGTCTGTCTGTGTGTGTGTGTGTGTGTGTGTGTGTGTGTGTGTCTCGGGGCCTCACTTGTGTATTTCAAACGCGTACCACAGGCTCCGTTAAAAAGACGCCGCAGTCACTAACGCACTCAAATGTACATGCGCTGATTTTCGGTCATGTAACAACGTAAGACCCTCTGCAGTTTCTATCTGTCAATACACGATGGAGATCGCTGGCTTCGTGTAGCTTATGTTTTAAAAACATTTATAAATAGTCTGTACAATCTCTGTTCGTGGAACAGATCTCTTTTTGTCTTTGCATTCGGCTGTTTTTGGCCTGTGGATGGGTTTTAACGGAGCTGTAGTGCAAACAGAGCGCCGCCACCCAACCGGATTCCGACACCCAGCATCTGCAAATCAATTTAGCGTTGTCATGGTTACAGTGAAGCTGCACCACCGCACCTGTGACACACACACACACACACACACACAAAAGATGCGCCTGCGTGTGATGGACAAAGATGCTACAACCATATTAGGACGTTTGGACGTTTAAGTTCACGTTTTTATTTCAGAATTGTATTTGGCCTTTTGTTTTTGAAAAATAAGACTTTATTCTTTGGATTATTTTAAAAGACTCGTTTCCACGTTCGGAAATGCGTCGTGCTGACATTCGGTTTAGTAAATCAGAGTCAGCGATGAATTTGTGAGTTCGGTTCAGGCTGATTTTTTTTAACAATCTATTTAAAAAATTACAATTTAGCTAAAGAAAACAGTTATGGGGCCTGATATAGTTTATATAGCTTAATTTATTATTATTATTATTATTTGTTATTGTTATTCATGTGAGAAATATGCTTGTGTGGGGGAGGGGCGAATTTGTATTGATTGTGACAGTGTTTATCTGACTAATTTAGATTTAGTTGCTCCAAAATGCTGTTTTTTTGTTTTTGTTGTTTTTCAAGGCCAGACAAATACAGTTTTAGAATGATTTTGTGTGTTGGAAAAACTGTAGCATCTTATGTTCTTGAATAGGTCTGGTTATGCACCAGATTCAAGGTATAAAAACAAATCAGAAGACGGAACGAATTATTTGATTAAAATTATGTAAATGAATTAAAATGACAGTAAACAATTTCACTTGGACTTGACTAGAGGTCACAGTTTGTAGTTGCTGATCTGCTGGTCATCGAACTCTTAGCTGTATGAAATATGATAAGGTGTACATACATGCAGTTTTTCACCTCTCTCGTCCTCTCTCTCTCTCCTTCCCCCACTGTTTTCCAGTAACCAAAGCCAGTGCTGACTGTGATGATTCTGATGAAAAGCAGAAGATTCCCATAGCAGCATCCAGCGATATTCACATCTTTGGGAATTACACTTTGATGCCACAAGTTTCCTGATTCCCTGAAATTAATAGTAAAAAAATTTTTGTAAACATTGTTATATATCGTACATTGTTATCAAATGTTATGAATGTTAAAACTTACTACCTGCCTTTTTTAGGAAAGGGGCAGGACATGACCCAGTTGCCATGCAGGCTGCTATGGTAACAGGCTTTTTTGGCCCCTCCCCCCTCGTCTGGTTGGTCCAACTGTTGTTGTGGCCACACCTCCTCGGACCTAGGTTGGCTGAGGCCAGTCCGTCCTGCCCTGCTCCCTGTAGCTGCTCTAATCAGGCCAGTAGAGTGATCTGTACCAGAAAAGGCTTGAATGAAGTTCCACAAAGTATCTCCTTCAATACTCGATACCTCAACCTGCAGGAGAACTCCATACAGGTAACAGTTCCTGTACCCTACACAGGTGTTCTGTATACAGCTGGACGAGAGCGCTGAGGCTTGTCAGCCACAACTACAGCTGAAATTAGCTACATATAAATATGACCAGGCTGTATCAAAGGATAATAGCAAAATGTTTGGAAAGTTCGCTCTCTGAGAGCAGTTTGAAACACAAAGTGACCCTTTTAACCACATTCTACTGAAAAAAAACACATTTAAAAGACATGAAGCTTATTTTAGGAATTTTGTCCAAAGCTCGGGAAAAACAGAAAGAGAACATGAAGCTCAATGATCATAACAAATGTAAAGCTACAATCATTAATGGTCGCCTCTTTATCGCCTCCCCTGTTTGAAACATAAAATTGCAGGTTGCTTTACGTACTTTTCATTATGTATGTTGAAGTCAAACGAGGCCAAACTGGCATTTCCTGGGTAATCAGACCAGACAGCTCAAATTATACCATTATTATAAACTTAACCCTTGCGAATTAGGGAAAGGTACGGAGACCATTTTAAACACTGATCTGTCATGTACTTGCTCAATAATAAATTTTTGCTAATTTTTAACCCAGAAATGTTACGTTAGAGATTTGCTGATATATTCCCACAGAAGTAATAATTGTTTTTATTTTTGCATAAGTTGAGCTACTGAGATGTTATTGAAAAATTAACTCTTTTTAATTGCTGTGCTTCTGCTCCTAAACTTTCAGTCTGACATAATAGAAGCCAGTTGCGGTTGCGCAAATGGCCAAACAATTAACACAAAGTGTTTATTGATCAATCCACAATAAGTAACTGACAGCACATCATCTGTTCTCATCAGCTGCATACATGTTTTCTCTCTTCTGCAGGTGATCAAGTCGGACACCTTTAAGCATCTAAGTCACCTGGAGATTTTGCAGTTGTCTAAGAACCAGATCCGTCAGATTGAGGTGGGGGCGTTTAATGGCCTTCCCAATCTGATCACCCTGGAGTTGTTTGACAACAGACTGCCGCTAGTTCCATCACAGGCGTTTGAGTACCTGAGCAAGCTGCGGGAACTCTGGCTGAGGAACAACCCCATTGAGACGCTTCCAGCATATGCTTTCCATCGCGTGCCATCGCTGCGGCGGCTGGACCTTGGTGAACTGCGGAAACTGAGCTTCATCTCGGAGGTGGCATTTGATGGGCTGGAAAACCTGCGTTTCCTGAATTTGGGCATGTGTGGGCTTAAGGATGTACCCAACTTGACGCCCCTTGTGCGGCTAGAGGAACTAGAGCTGTCAGGAAACCAGCTGGGCGTGGTGCGGCCCGGATCATTCCAAGGTCTTGTTTCCCTACGTAAACTGTGGCTCATGCACTCACGGATTTCTGTCATTGAGCGGAATGCCTTCGATGATCTGAAGAACCTGGAAGAGCTTAATCTATCCCATAATACTTTGCACTCATTGCCCCACGATCTTTTCACTCCACTGCAGCAGCTAGAGCGTGTCCACCTGAACCACAACCCATGGGTCTGCAACTGTGATGTTTTGTGGTTAAGCTGGTGGCTCAAAGAAACCGTGCCTGATAATTCCACCTGTTGTGCACGGTGTCATGCTCCTCCTGGTATTAAGGGCAGGTACATCGGAGATCTTGACCTGCGAGACTTCACCTGCTACGCCCCTGTGATTGTGGAACCACCAACCGACCTGAACGTGACTGAGGGAATGGCAGCTGAGCTGAAATGCCGCACTGGGACATCCATGACTTCTGTTAACTGGTTGACTCCCAACGGGACCTTGATGACTCATGGTGCGTACAAGGTCAGAATCTCCGTCCTCCATGATGGAACCCTGAATTTCACCAACGTGACCATGCAAGACACAGGGCCATATACCTGCATGGTAACCAACTCTGCGGGCAATACCACGGCAACAGCCGTGCTGAATGTATCTGCCCCTGACCCAGGCAATGGCTACAGCTACTTCACAACTGTTACCGTTGAAACCGTAGAGACGGGGCAGGAAGGCCATGATTCTGCACGGCAGTTTGTCAACGAGACATTTATAAGTTTTCCAGGACCGACCGCCGCGTCTGCATCAGCAGGTCCAACTGGTTCAATGCTGTCCTCCCTGTCACCACGAGCGACACGCGCCCCCGATCGCTCCTTCACTGTCTCCATCACAGATGTCGCCAACCTGTCGGGTCTCGAAGACGTCATGAAGACGACCAAGATCATCATTGGCTGCTTTGTGGCCATCACCTTCATGGCCGCTGTGATGCTTGTCGTCTTCTACAAGCTTCGCAAACAGCACCAGCTGCACAAACACCACGGCCCCGCACGTGCCATAGAGATCATAAATGTTGAGGATGAGATCGGATCCACAGGTGGAGCTAGTGGCATCGCAGGAGGAGGCACCATCCACACAGGAACCGGTGGAGGAGGTGGTTTAAGTCCAAGAGTTCACGACCCCGAGATCATGACCCTGCCAAGTGTTGGCCAACCAGACCATCTGAACCACTATTACAAAGCGCATCACTTCAACAACAACGTCCTGGGGTTAAACATGTCCTCCGGCATGCTGAACAACAAGGCCAACCCTTCGTCCCAAAATCAGGGTTCGACCATAAAAATGGGGATCGCTTCTGGTGACACCTCCAACTCCGGCTCGACCTCACCTCCCCTGCCGATTCCCATCCCCATGGCCATGACATTCCACGGAACTCTGAAAGGCCTTAGTCATGGTCCTAACATGCAGACTGAGCCACTGTTGCTTTCCAATGGCTCCAAGGAGAGCGTTCAGGAGACCCAGATCTGAAAGTAAACTGGTTTTTAGCCCAGTGTGAGTGTCAGCAGCCCTTGCCATTATGAAACTCTGTTCCTCTCCGACAGATTTGATGGAATATTCCATTCAATGACCAGAGAGACAGGCTTTTACATAAGAAGTGGACCTGGCGCTATTGAGTACGTAGGTGCCAAAGCGAGCGTCTTTTTTGCAGTTCCTATGAGTTGTGTCCACGTATAAAATATAGTCTATATTAAAGTAGTGTAATTACATAAATGTTGGTTTGCCACAGTCCAGCAACACAATTACACAGATGTACAGCAGCATACACACATTTACACTTTCTGAAGATCCTTCTTCACTACACTCTCCTCACTAGGTAGTGTGTGTGTGTGTGTGTGTGTGTGTGTGTGTGTGTATAAAGGACAGCGTGTGCTGAAAACTAATAAAGACTCGAACCGCTGTGATCCACAACATACATTCATGCTGCTTCATCACAACCTTCTGAATCTAGCACAAGTGAGGATTCATTCATAAGCTCATTACAACCGAACATCTGAACTGCAGAAGACACCAGTTTTAGGGTGACATACACGTTCGACATACTGTACCTAGAGGAGAGGAAGGAGAGAAAAACCCTTTCCACGTAAACAAATCTTTGGCTGCTGTTTCACACTGTCCTCAGCAAAGGTACCATGGTACCCTCCTCAACAAGGTGCCATAGTACAAACCCTCTGTGCTTATATATGTTTGGAGAGATCTTGAGTGTCAGGGTGTTTGTTTGTTCCCCTGTTGGTGCCGAATGAAGAGAAACAGCAATGTGTAAGGGCTATTTCACTGGCATTGGATGTTTATTTGGATGGTGTCACAGAATATGTTTAAAAATTGGTGTGAAATGCCATTTCTGACCCACTTTACTTTTGTAATTGTTGTGTTTCTGAATTAACAGGATACTCAACAAGAAAAAATGATTTATCTGTTGTGATTTGATTGGATGGTGAACAGAGGGACAAAGGTATTTTAGAGTCATTTTTGTAAAAGATTACGAAGAGAAATTTATTTGATTTTTTTTCTTGGAATAACGTGTACAATTAATAGTGAATAATAGACCAAAAAGACGATATAAGGGTCTATGTTGTTTTTTTGAAGCTGTATGATATACAACACAGTATGAGTTTGTCATAGCTAACCAAACATAATTTCATGTGAACATTTTGGGAGATAAATGAAAGATGTCATTAAAATGCCCAGATCGTTCTGATTGAAGATTCTGCAAAGATTCTGTAAAGATTTTCAAGTTTACAGTTTATAGATGGTCTGGGGTTAGGGAGCTGATCGGAATCCACTTTAAACTTAATGTTACCTGTATGTTCTGGAAAACTCATAAGCCTCACTCTCAGAGAATGTATTCTTTGAAAAGACCTGCAGACTGAGGGAGCCATATGACAACTTCTCAAAGTTACTGTTGATATATAAAGCATTTTATTGATTAAGTCCTCATTTTGGAGTGGCTTTGAAAATGTGTATTAACAATGTGCCATACATCAGAGTAGAGTACCCATGCGTGTGTTGTAATTTCTGCATTAAACTTTATTCGGTTTTAACTTTCATCATTATCCTTTTATCAGATTGATGCTGTTCAAATCGACAGATTTTTTTTTAAAATAAATAATGACAACGTTCATCAATCAGATTATGCAAAATTGGGCATTTTAAGACAAATTGGGCATTTTGTTTTGGATTTAATGTAGTTCTCTTTTCCTAATTAATCCTTTTCATTTAAGAAACCTGCTCTACGTACTTCATCCCTGATTATTACCTACCAGCCCATCAAATTTTCCTCTGCTGTTCTTTATAATGGAATTATAGGATAAACTAGGTTTTTTTTCTTTTATTGCTTTCCATATTTTTCTTCCTACAGTACAAAAGCTGATTGTGTTTGAGTATCCAGTGTGGTTGCTTAGCAACAACATCATTGCCAGGAAATGCTCTTAAAAGCTTATTGTAGCATCTGACCCTGGTCTGCTGATGGGGAACATAGGTAAATCATAATTACGTCAATATAACATAAGTAAAAGGTTAGTTAATGTGAAGAATCTGTTTTTTGTGTGCGAGCAGGAAACTTAACAGAAAAACTAAAACGCCCATATTGTGTTTTTTTACTGAGGAACAATGGGAGATGATCTGATAAATACAGCTTTGTATGAGGCTGATATACCTGCAAGATTTATGTATGTCAGATTTGAAAATGTTTGTCTTTGGGGTGCTATCAAATGATGTATCATGTGACGAACTGTTGTAAAGCAAATTTCCATATAAATTCTTTCAAGCGCTACACAGAAGCTATTTAAATAGCCAGTTACCTCAATTCTACAATTCTTTTCAGTTTTCCTTTTTAAAATCTTTCTCTTGCTTTTGAAGATCCAATGAAATGGCTAGACAAGCGTGTTTTCTTCCTGTGCTGACATTTTCTGTTGAAACTAGAACGATTAAAAAAAATTAGCTGCAATGTTACAGCTGTGCGCTATAGTTTGCTCCCAGCTAATGCTAACCAGAGGCCGATGTTTGGGAGTTGGTGGGGGGTTAATCATTACTCTCATACTTATAGAGCAAAATTTGGCATGCTTGTGAATCAAAGATGAGTCATCAGTATGTTTTGCTCAGTTTTCTGGTGGAGAAAGACATTTTTAATGAATATATACACTTCCCAGCTAACAATTTTATCTTGTAGGGACATAATTTCCTTAAGTAACAAAAACGTTTAAAACCTTATTTTAAAAGTTTTAGGATTGTTTAAAACGTCCAGTTTTTTAGACATATGAACATTATTGCTTGGTTCTAGGAACATTATTCCAACATTTTTAAATTCTGTAATGTTTTTAAAACATTCCACTAACAATTTAAGAATAACGTTTTAGATCTACATGATATATAACATGAAAACTTTTCTACTGGCACCACTGCAAGAACATTTTGGATAACGTTAAGAGAAATTTAGAGTACGTTAGCCAGTGTTCCAAGAACGTTCCCTGTTAGCTGGGTTGAAGTTGATTTTGTCATCTTTTAGGAGACACTGTTGATGGCCTCAACCAACAAACAACTAAACATCATCATGGGTTCTTTAATAGTTCGAGCTTCAATCTGTTACTCAGATCTGACTTATAAATAGATCTTGCAGATAACAAGTCTCAGCCAGTTTAAACTTTTCTATGTATCTCATATATGAACATGTGAAAAGGCAAAAGTCTTACGTGATCAAGGTAAATGAATATGTCAGTTTTCGATGTTTGCTGTCAAACCGCATGGCCCCTTTTGCATTGACTTTTTGGAGACGATTCGATTCCAAAATTCGCCCCACTGAGTACGCTGAGTTAACTAGCCCTGAGTTGCTAAAGACCTTGTGGCGGTAATTATTTGCATTTATGCATTTGGCAGACGCTTATTTGATCAAGGAAACCGTTTCTGAGCACAGACAGAGTGTATTATGGACTTTGAGGCAGTATCATCAGTATAGACTATTAATGTGATGGGTCTCTCTCTCTCTCCCTGTCTCACTCTGTCTCAATCTCACTATCTCATAATGACCACGCGCTCATGTATTGTCATGTATATAACCTAAAGATGTAAATAGTATCTATTTTTTGACTTACCATTAGCAGAACACAGTTCTTCAGGATTTGAGGAAGACTTTTTGGAAACTCTGCGTTTCTTTCTCTCCTTCTCGTAACGGGTCAATCTCCTTCAAACACGTCCAGGTCGTATTTCACCCTCAGATCAGAAGGTGAAGTGCAGAAATGGAGGCTAACAGTTTTGCACTGTGACATTTTTATGGCGATGAAACATTTAACAACCAGATTCTTCATGCTGAAAAGTTGTTGTGCTGTTATGCTACAGTAAAGACAGTATAACAAATATGAATACAAAAATATGAGCATTACGGTAATGAAAAGGGGAGGGTTCTGTGTTATAAGAATGTCACAATGTAAACATTTCTTGGCTGTCTTCAAACTGAATATCTCCTTTTCTCTTCTTTTGAATCCGGTTTGAAACTGAATCTGGACGTGTTTGGGACAGGTTGATGCGTATGTTTTTCTCTGGACTGTATCTGCTGTACACAGTCCCCAGAATTGGCGGAGAGCTCATGTTTTTTTTTTTGCATCTTACAAAATACAGTATTGCTGATAATAACTCTGTTCCATTTAGCTCCGTTCTGGGTTTGTTTACCTATTTATTTGTACTGAGTATTTTTTGTTTCCTTCGTTCTGTTTATATATGTTGATGCTGTGTAGTTCAGCTGTGGAGAGCTAGTTGATTGGCCATCAGCTGTGGGTCAAAGGTTGTGGCAAAAAAGCTTAACTGTGTGTGTAACCCTCTGCAGTATGCCATTTGCTACACAGGCGCTCTTTACCAATAAACATGGACATTTTGGCTTTAGAACTCTGCCTGTGTGTCTCTGTGCACTTTCCTTACGTTCATTAAAGGTGCTATGAGTGAGTAAACAGGTTTTAGAAAGAGGCGTGGCCTAATTTAGTGGGTGAATTAAGTAGGCCGTACGTTAACCAAAAAGTAGAGCCAGCACTCTTAAATGAATTCATTATTTTCCTTGTTATTCTTAACCTCACTTACGCAGTTTCCAGATCACACTGCACAGTTCATTGGTGAAAAATCAATCACACTGTCCTTAAAAATGAACAATGGATCATTAACATGAAATGCATAAATCTAACAGTATGAATAATTTGTAACATGATATTAGTCGAATTCAAGAACATTGACTTACACGATAATAACTGACACACAAAGCACTGTTTTACCAGCCCATATTTAATGTTGTCTGGGTTGTTTGTTCTTTAACCTTGCTTAATAATCACACGACCTCATGTCGCCGTCTGCCTCTTTTATTAATATTATCATTTCGCAAACATTGGAACCCCGTTGAGAGCAACTGGGTAAGACAATTTAAGCCTGTCTGATTTTAAATAACGCATCCATTGTGGGTTTTTCCCAGAAGATGATATTCTTTGGGAACACCTGAGGAATATATTTTAGGAAATCTCTTTCCTAATTGGTCCCTCCAGGTAAACGGACCACAGGAAGTGCTTTTAACACACTTATGAAGCGGAGGTTGTGACCACGTTCACCCAGTTTGCTTGTAGGGGTTAGTCCCAGTTTTCCTCTACCCTCAATCTACACTCCACATACTTCCTGCATAGACCGCCTGTTCTCCTTGCAGTGTTACCATAGCAACTGTAAGATGTAGGAAACCCTCTGTCCTTCAAAGCGAGACTGGGGGTGGGGGGGGTGTAATGAAGTGATTTAAAATAGTGATCAGATATTATCATATCAGTGTATGTTTGAAAAATCATCAGCCGTCATAGCGCTTACTGACTGTAGAAATGATGATATATTTCCACGGTCTCATGGCCTGACAGACTGCAGTACTGCATTTAAAAAAACTCCACAGACTGACACTTTTGTCTGTTAAAAAACCATCAACATTGTAAAGCACTATATAATGCCAAAAACTGAAAATTGTAGATTTTAGTGATGGTCTGTAGTATTTACTGGGCGACTGTCAGGCTTATTTAACTGGTCAACACTAGTTATTAATGGTTCATACTTGGTAAGACCACTCCTGCAGCTAGTTATGTTGAGTAAACCATGCTGACTGTTGTACACTGACTGAATTTCTTGTAAAGGAGTTTTCACACTGTTTGGAGCCGCGCTCATGTCGTAATATTTACAACAGATTGTAATTGTTTACATTGGATAGTTATCCTGGTTATTGCCAGTTGTTCTTAATCAGATTCAAGAGCTGAGCATCTGTGAGCGTTCCACGTCTGCATCAGTAGAGGCCTCTGTTTCCATGACAACCGCGGGTCCGAAAATAGCCCTCTCTCGTTCTCTCTAACATGCATGTATTTATTGTCTCTGAAGAAATGCCAATGTTTTTCTCCTTTCCTTGCAGTGTGACTCTCCTCTGCGCTCCTCTCGCCGGCGCTCCCCTCCCCTCTTGCTTTGCAAATCTTACCTTTCTGCTCTCCTCTGCTGTTCTCCTCTCCATCTCAGCAGATATATAGTCGCTCAGTTGCCATGGAAACCTGTAGAAACTATGGTGATGGGTCTTACAGCATCGCCTCAGCGGTGGCGAAACACAGCTACATACAATGATTTATGCAAATTAATACAGTAAATTGTCTGAGTCAAACTGAAAGGACAGTGTTTTGTTTTTTATTCAGAGTATTTCGGTGTGAGCGTTTGACTTCAGATAATATTTGAGATGCGTTTCCTCTGCAGAGAGGTTGTGCGTTTGGTGCAGTCTTCAGAGAATGCTGTTTATTCCGTTTGGATAATGCAGACCGCATGCAGATCAGGTTAAATGTGTCGAAATATCGCTTGTGATGCCGACATTCACACACTTTTCTTAATGTTTGATTATTACACAGATGGACTGGTACTTCTGTAAACAAATGGAGAAGCACCCAGCTAACAATTGTAGGCTGTAAGAACGTTTCCGCAACGTTTCCAAAAACATGTTCCAGGAACGTTCAAAACGTCCACTTTTTTAGACGTGGTATTGTTTTTGCTTATTAGAACGTTACTTAAGCATTTTTTATCTTGTAACATTTCTAAAATATTCCACTAACAACTTAAGAATAACGTTTTTGATATATGATATAATGTAAAAAGTTTTACTAAAGTTACTACAGAAATGTTTTTGATAGCTTTCAGTGAATTTTTAGAGAACATTAGCCAATGTTCTAAAAATGTTCTCTGTTAGCTGGTAAATGATTAGTGGTCATGCAGTTAAGGCAGGTTACAAAATAACTGCTAACAGTATCTGAAGGCCATTCGAGTTTATAATAACTGAGTTGGTCTCTTTAGCTCATCAAGGCCAGACTAATCAATTGCTCATTCTTAATAGCATCTATAAAGTTAAAAGCTTTGACCCCGACGTGATTTGAACACGCAACCTTCTGATCTGGAGTCAAACGCGCTACCGTTGCGCCACGAGGTCCTGTGGTGTGCGCAACATATTAGCGCATTGTGCAATCTTAACGAGATGATATATAATTACTGGAGAGCGTTTATGTC